>LPNX010976196.1:129139-168180 GCA_001517045.1 Pseudotsuga menziesii | reverse complement strand
AAATATTGAAATATCATCAAACTCCACTCCATTCCATTATTTATCTAAACATTATTTATTACATGGTTTTATGCCAACATTACAATTTAATTTAAAAAAGACCTATGGCATAAACGAGAAATTCATAGATGTGATCACTTAACATAGAGATATTCGTTAATCTCTAGATAATCCATCCACGATGGACACTACTAGCAAGTTTACGAATAGTCATGACGTTGAGTGTCTAGGATTTCAAGGATACCAAGTATCAAGAGTGCTCCAAAGTCATTCACATGCATTGGAAACTAGTAGAAAAATTACTATTAGGAAAAGAAAGTATGCAAAACCTACCTATTCATGATAACTCATAACAAGACACTAACGATAATCCATTGAGACAAAATGAGAGTGAACTATCCCCACCTTCGTAGGAGTTAGTACTATATCAATTTGTATGTAATGTTTATCCCAAAAGCACAAATTTTCATAAAAAAGAAACTTATTTTAAAGGAGGTTTTTAAGTTGGGTAATATTTTAAGAAAATACTTATGCAAAAAGCATAATATATGTACAATCATAATATATGCAGAGTGGCAATCTATCACATTTCTCTTAACTTTCAAGGGCCATATCTAGTTGTAATAGACTGTTGTAGGCCATAATAGACCGAAAATTATGGAAGTTTAAATGATGATGAACTTATTCCAATTTCCATCATTCATTCTTATGATGGCTCAAGGTTTAAAAACACCAAGGATGAGAAAAAATTAGGGGAGGGGAAGATTTAATGAGAAAGAAGAAGTATTTTTTAAAATAGCTTAAGCATAGGGCATTGAGGTGGTTGTTATCATGAAAATATCGCACATATGTGATATTTTGCAATTTACGCAGTAAAGCATCATCAACATACAACATGCATCCAACTGAAGACATATTCACAAGACCCAAAGAGTAGCTTGAGTCCAAAAGTTCCTCAAAATAGTCAAAATACATAACCACATGGGTTATATTTTGTTTACATGTGTGGCAACGCTTGTCACCAGTTCAACACCTGCAATACAGTGCATATTTTCCTTTGATATATGTGCGATTGACACAATGACAAGATCTCACCCACCAGTGGTGCACTAAAGGTTCATGAAAGCTCCACTTACTCAAGGAATTCAAATTTTGTCTCTTTACACACTTGGTTTCCCTAAATGACATCTCTTGTGTACTTTGAAGCCACATCATGGATCAATGAATTCACATTGGGATATTGTTATTTCTTGGACACCTCTTGGCATATAAAAGAAATCCATGGGCATGATGATTGTAATAGAATTCTTAGAGAAAGGTTATGTTGTTGGATTTGTGTTTGAGATTCCTCATAGCTCACCATTTCCCTCTTGTCAAGCATTCCCAAAGCCTTCTTGCCTCCTTCACTCAAGGGGCAAGTGTTATCCTCATTTGTTCTTCAAGCCACTTGACATCTAGTGTGTACTAAATAGAACTCCCTTAGGAGGATTGTTTTCCTCCATTTGGAGATCACATATCCAAGGTGTTGTATTTGCTTGAGCACTAGGCAAAAAAAGAAGTGGTTTGGAATCTCTTGATTGTTGGAAGTTTGCATTTCTCACCCCATCTAACATATTATTTTGTTTTGTTTTATTTATTTCACTTTGTTCTATTTTTACTAACAATCACTTACATAATCACTTGGAGGACACAATCTTACCAACAATGGGAACCTAATACTAAGGCCTTATTGCAGCCTACAAGGACTTGCCCCTAATCAAGTGGAGATGAAGCACACTTGTGCAATATATCCCACAACAGTATTAATGGAAACTCCACCTTTTTTAGTTCATTTCTCTTTCATTAGGTTGTTGGTTCAATTTTGTTATTTCATGCTTTGCAAGTGAAGAGGACCATCCCTTTCATCCTAGGAATTCGGCCCCCAAGAGGTCATTTTTTCCATTTTATCATAAGAATGGTTCCCGATGTCCCGTCTGCACTGACAACGAAAACATCCATTCAATAGTTGCGCTATCCACATGCATTAACATACTTCTTCCCAAAAAGATTTATATTTTGCATAAACACATTATTTTACTCATTGTACTCATGCAACAGCACGAAAAAATTTGCATACATGCGGCATTTTGGATGATCTTGTAGAAATGCATCATCAATGATACAACATGCAACTCACCGAAGACATCCTCAGTAGATCCAAAAAAAATGGAGCCCTAAAATGTTAATGTTAGTGAAAATTCATGTGACTAGGGATAGGGCTTGTTCATTCTAAACCAACAAATTCTCCACCTTCACCTCCCATAGGGAGAAATTATTTTCATCAAATTTATCAATCTCAAACTTGCTTAAATATCTTGTCATTTTTGTAGCTCCTACTGGTAGAAAACCCTATGTTTGCAATTTTTTAGGCTCTGAAACAAGAAAAAAATAGTAACAATAAAACAAAAAATTTACATGGAAGCCCTACCATAAGCACTTAAAACCACAAGGAAAATACAACTTTGATATTTATTATTACTGGGGCAAAAAACTTACCATTATTTCTTTTATCTCTCTTATGTTACAATTCGGCCTGTCACTTAGCTTTTATACAATGCATATGAGGGTTAGAGAAGGAACCATAATACACAATGTCATGAACCTCTTGAAGGGGATGGTGCCCTATATCTCTGGAAGCGAAGGGGATGGTGCCCTATATCTCTAGAAGGGAAGGGGCTAGTGCGCCCCCACCTTCCCAACACATGAAATCAACACACAAGTCTAGTCAAGAGATCTATATGAATGATATTAGATATATATGGATATTGGATTCATCTACTAACATTTTCATACTTAGTTCTTGCTTTATTTTGTTATCTGTGTTCCTAATTTCCAATTATGATATTAAAGTGCATAACAACCATGTTTCTATAAAATGTTTCTCATTAACAATGATGGATATAGAGTACTAATACATTTATGTTTCCATGCTAATGGTTGTGTAAAGCTAATACAATATACAATTTGGGGGACATCGTGCCTCTCTGTATATTATAGTGCAAAAGGTTAACCCATGTAATCACTGCATGGTCAAACTTATGTGTTGGAGAGCATTTCGAATGGAAGGAATCATCCTAGAAAATGGTTTACCTAACAAAAGAAACACACTAATGAAATAACCCTAATGGTTTATCCCAATTGAAGATCATGTTTTACATAATAAACACACACAAAGTTAATCTACCAATTTCCAAATAAATCCCAATGGACAACCCCATAACTTAATAAGAGTCTTGTAATTTGTTTACTAGTCAAAGGAATATGGGTGAAAACTTGAAGTTGGGTAACACTTCCGTGAGAATCGGGTGCCGAACCAACATAGCGGGAGTTATTTGGCCGAATAACTATATTTATTCGGCTGAATAATGGTGTTATTCGATCGAATAATTATAGTTATTCAGCTGAATAATGAATCCTTTATTCGGCCAAATAAACTTTAATGGTAACCATTTGATTTGACAGAATGGATTGCCGACCGGTAATTTTTATCGACTTTTCAATAATTATTCGCCCAAATAATTTTTCGGTCGAACAATATTTTACCATATAAGGCCAGCTGCTACCTCATTTCCATTGTTTTACCTACAGCGATTTGTCATCGTCCTACTGCTCCCGCTACCCACTGCGCCTCTCGTCTCGTCTCGTCTCGCCACCTGTCTCATCCTCCTCCATGTCACCTAGCCATCTAACATGTACATCCACCATCCTGTCACCCCTCTACCTGTCTGGTTTCCTCTTGGCGTGGAGGTCTGTTTGTGGAGGTCTATCATGGAGGTCTATTCAGCGTGGAGCTCTATTTGTGGAGGTGTACATGGTCTTCTCGTGGTGTGGTGTTGCTGTGCTTCCCCTTGAATGTGAGGTAAAGCTTTTCTAACGATTTTATAAAGCTTTCCTAACTCTTATATAGAGCTTGTCTAACTCTATATAAAGCTTGTCTAATTCTTAGACTACAAATAGTTTACCTGTATTTGCATAATAAAGGTTAGAATCCTATGTTACAAGTAATAATAAGTACTGAGCTAATACTATGTAATATAAAGACAATGGTTTTAACTATGATAAAGCATGTAGATTTTTTTTCCATATCTATTCAATTACAAGCAATGCACTAGTCATGTTCACTTGTTATGATATTACAGCACTAGTAACTTAAGCATAATAAAAACACTGTCATAGTGATATCTGAATAAGGACCACATAATCTTTGTTAAGTCATCATTATGAGTACTCTTATCAGATCTATACCATTAAGCTATTATGGAAATATAGTGTTGTAATTAGAGTTGAACAGCTCTGTCCATTTGGACAGAGTTGAAAATCTCTACCCATTTGGAGAGATGTATGTTCTGTACACACTAGT
The DNA here is from genome assembly GCA_001517045.1 of Pseudotsuga menziesii. Taxonomy (NCBI): domain Eukaryota; kingdom Viridiplantae; phylum Streptophyta; class Pinopsida; order Pinales; family Pinaceae; genus Pseudotsuga; species Pseudotsuga menziesii. The sequence goes on along the minus strand of LPNX010976196.1, from coordinate 163,781 downwards.
CTGTACATGATTACCTTTATATATTACATAATTAGTACAGAGTAATAGCAATATATCTTATCTTATGTGCTTGTTTCATATTACACATGATAAACAAGAGTAACCATTCTATTATGTTCAATGATTCCACCTATTGTATTCACGTAATCTCTAAGCTCATAATTACAATGGTAGTAAGCTAATGTAATACAAGTGATTCCACTACTAGTTATGAAGGTTGCACTTATATAGTTTCCCTAATCAATACAGGTTAGTTATAAGCACAACATAAGCTCATAGAATAGAGTGTATTCAAAGCTTATATCGCTATAAGTAACATAGTGTTAAATATACCTGTGTTTAATATGAAGAGTTACAAGCCTATTCAAGGTTACATGGTTAGAATCCATGACCTGAACCATTCCCATAGATAACACGTGGTTAAAAAATCCAATACAAATGAGAAACAAGATTAAGTATTCATAGTCAAGCATAGTGTAATAGAACTCCATAAGTAGTAGTATTATGCATAATATACAAATATATGAAACTGTAATCATACTAGTCTTAAAGCTTATGCTTGGTGAAATCCCGGTTATCATAGATAGAACCATTCTAAGAGGGGCTAGGATAGGAGCTGTTCTCCCTAAAGGGCCACCATCATATAGTTTATATTGAATAAAATCCCAGTTTCACCCAATTCCAACCGATACAAATGGTCAGGGCCTACATTCCACTTCCCCGGTTTTACAACAACTTCAAAAGAAAACTCCCGGCCTCTATGCGCCCATAAATAGCATATTGTAGTTGATATACATGTTCAATTTCTACCAATTTGGACAAAGTTGAATAGCTCTGTCCAAATGGACATAGTTGATTGCAAAAAAAAAAAAAAAACATATGAAGCACTATTGATATAAGATCCTAGATTTTGAATTTGGCTTTAAGTGTAATAGTTATTTTAAATTATTTTAATTAAACAAAATTTAACATAAAATTTTGAAATCTGTTAATGTTTTTTTCTTTTTCTATACTTAATAATTAGCTTATTCTTATTCTCTATGTACATGAAATTTTATAGAATATTTAGACAGATCTATCCAAAAAAATCCATAACTTTTTAATTAGCTTATTTTTATTCTCTATGTACATGAAAATTTATAGAATATTTAGATAGCTCTGTCCAAAATAATCCATGGTTATTTAGGCTTAAATAACTCCACCAAAGAAAAGATCCATGGTTGGGGTGTCCAAATGGACAGAGCTGGGGGTGTCATAAAATTAGATGTTTTAAGTCATGGAAACTAAGGGAACTAGGGATTTAATGGACCGCAGAGTAGGGGGTGTTTCTACGTAGGGTAAGGTATCTATGGGGTTTTGGTGGGTTATGCAATGATTAATTCATGTCACCATTAATGCAGTTGTAGTATGTAGCATCTCTAAATGACATTTAAGACTGCACAAGTTGCAGCTCTGTCCATTTGAACAGAGTTAATGAGCTCTGTCCATTTGGACAGAGTTGAACAGCTCTGTTTAAATGAATAGAGTTGATCAACTCCCTAAGTAAACAATTTATTTCTGTATGTTTTTTCATTGGTAGGGGACAGGATTTCAAAACCTTTTCATTTTACTTCTTGCCTAAGTTACAACTTCAGCTGTAGTGTAATAACTATATAGTTTTGTCCATAAGCTCTACTACTTGCTTTAGTCCATACAACTACTAGCCAAAGTATAAGTCCCATGGCACTTTATGACTATATTAGTCCATGATGAATTGCATTAAGTTCCATTGTCATTTCATGCTTTTTTGAAACATAGAGAGAAAAGGTTAGATATAGAAAGGCAAGTTTAAAGAAATAATTGCTTTATCTTCTTATGGGGATGGAGACCAAAATAACCAGAAGTGTAACGTAAAGTGATAGAGATAGGCTGGAATAATGGGGGGAATCCATAGGTGTATGTAGTCAGTCCCTAGACGCTCGCCTTAGTCCAAGTTGAAATCTATATGTCCTTGCCATTTGATGTGATACCTTGCCATTTGATGTGATAAATCAATGAAATCACAATAGTTGATTGATAGCTGTCAGTTGATTCACTGCCCTTAATATTCATTGCTTTATACAACCAAAGGCACTAGGATATATAATTCATTGTAAACACTCCAGATCCTAGTTAATTCGATCAAGACTGCGACGTAGAATAATCTAGAAATACTTTCTCCCTATGAGATTCAGGGATGGGTTAACTAATTCACCTACAATATAAGTTCAGATGAATAAATAGAAGCTCTATCTATATTTAATAGTGATTATGTCACTAACAAATCTATAACGACTAGGTAGCTAGTAGCCAGCAGTAGTGTCTGTCTGTAGAGTAGGTAAGTACTTGCACTTGCCTTAGACTATATTTTATACTTAGCAAAACGTAGTTCATGCACATGCAGTTAAAGAACTATTAGATAATATTAGTGATATCTAGGTCCTTATTGAAATATTAGTTTTTATAGTTGCTAGGTCTTTGAAGTTGATTAATTAACATGTAGAAGGTTAGGCCCTTAGTGATTGAGGCATCACGGCTCTTGAACTTCAGGCCTAGATATTTAGGCCTGACACACTATCTCCCCACATTTTTCACCTCTCGACTTGCAAAATTATTTAATGGATCAGCATGTTTGGCTTCAAATTACTCTATGTTTCAACTTTCGGCCTCTAAACCAAAACAAGTTTATGGCATGTGTCGGGGTCAAAACGTTATACAACATGCATAGTAACCATCATATACCAGTGCATTTAGTGGATTCAGGGATCTTCCTTATCATGAAGAAGCCTCACCATCTTTATATATGTTATTTCTCCGTACCACCTTTGTTTTTCTATTTATATTTCATTGAAATCTTAGTTTTAATAATAGCTAGGTCTTTGAAGTTGATTAATTAACAAGTAGAAATTGATATTTGTGTAAAATTGTAGATATCATATCCAATGGAAAGAGAGAAGCCTTTGAGACAGAAGCATAGTAGGTCATCACATTCTTCAGGAGTTAGTGTCCGAAATGAAAATCGAAGATTATGTACTTCACCTCGAGACTCAAGCTTATTGTATAGTTCACATTCATCTAATCATCGACATGGCGATAGTGGTAGAGATGATTCCCCCTTATCATCTATGGGTGAATGTGGATCTCGACCTTCTGTACAGGAGACAAGTGTGGAAGCAGAGCAAGGTTCACAAAAGGCTTGTCATCCTACATAGGGTGGTGAAGGTCAAGCAAGGACGCAATATGTCGAGCTAGCTAAGGGTTGTACGCCCATTACGACCTATCCATCAGATTTACTGAACGAGATTCCATGGGAAAGTGGTCTTCAACAAATGACTCTTGAAAGTTGTAGGGCTCACTATGACAAGCTACAAACTGATTCTTTCTAGTTTGGATCTCGCTCCAAAGAACAAACAAAGTATAGAGATGGTTTTGCAATCTTTACAAAAATTCATTGAGGTATATGAGGATCTTGGACCAACAACATATGGTTTTGTTGCCCTGATGCAAAGAAGAATGACATAAGTGATGGGCCCAGACAAGTGGGCTGTTGTGAAGGAGAGGGTGACTAGAGAACAGGCCAACTCAATGGTCAACTTCAAAGAGGGCCTAAAGCAGAAAGCATTGAAAGTGCAATATTTTAAGCACCCTGAACTTGCACATTTTGTATATGATCGGTTTCTTGCAGCCTATGGTCGGTTTCCATGGAACAATGAGGTTCCTAATTATTTGCTAGGTTTTTTTATGCTGATTTTTTTTAGGAATGAAGCCATACTATACTGATATTCATTCCAAGTTTTATGGAGTTGGAAAGGGGAGGATATGCAATCGAAAAAGTGCCCATAGAGATCCTAGTACTCTTCGACCTCCACCTTTGATATCTCATCCACCTAGGCTTGTGACTTACAAATCAGAGATGGAGCCCACATCAAGGCATAATGTTGCCGAAGGTTTGACTTCGACATTTGTAGGAGTTGATGTTGGATTGAGTCGAGAGAGGGCTCGAGCCACTTTTCAGCAAAATTTTGTTTACAAAACAAATGATGAGTTAGATTGTATGGGCATTGAATATCTAAAGGCCTATGCCAAGCTTTGTCGTAATATAGCTTCAGATAGAATATCTAATGACACGTCAAGTGTAGGAGAGGTTTGTGTACTTCCAATCTATTATTTTTATTTATTTATTTTGAATTAAACTTTTTGTTACATTATATCTATGTATTATAGATTATTTTTTTATGTATAGTAATAAATACGCTACGTAAATGTTTATTGTTTTTAGTTTTCTCGATTGTTAAATGAACATAATTTTAGAGTTTCCACTAGTCAAAATGTTGGAAATGTAGAAGAGCATATTAGAGAGGTATAATAAAAATTTACACATTTATATTTATGTTTGAAAGATATATTTTTTTTTCTTTTTAAATTTAACTATCTATCTTATTGTTAATTTGACTTATTTATGCAGGTTTTAGTAAATTCAAACTTTTTAAATGATTTTCCATCTATTGTGAGCTAATGTTTTTTTTTTTGTAAGTTAATTGCTAAGCTTAATATTTTTTGCTTTTACTATGATTTATTTATTAACAAAATTTAAATTTTAAGGGAAGAGAACATATCAAAATTGGAGGTGAAGATATAGATTATTTGATGGATGTGGATATTGGCACCGAGGTAATTTTGTTCATAATTGAATTGTTATTTGATATATATGTTTAAATAGTTTAAATAATGTTTGACATTTGTAAATTGCTTTTATATATGTTGAAGCTTGGGTCGCTTCGATCTTTTTGAGGTAAAGGAAAGACTCCATTGGACGATAATGTTGGAATTGTAAGTTTAATATTTTATTTTTTTGAATTTAGTTTAAAATAGTCTAAATAATTTGTAAGATTTATAAATTGTTTTTATATATATTGTAGATTGGGTCTACTCCACATTTTAGAGGCAAAAAGAAGACTCCGTTGGATGATAGAGAATTGGAGGTAATTTTGTTAATAATAGAATTGTTCTTCGATATATTAGTTTAATGTTTTAATGTTTTGATTTTTGGTTTAAAGTTCTTTAAATAATTTATGATATTTATAATCTGTTTTTATACATGTTGCATATTATTACAAGTTAAAGGGAAACGAGTCCAAGGGAAGACCCTGGTCGAGGATAGTGGTGGACTTCCATTTAGAGAATTATTTATATTGTTCTTTTTATGTAGATATATATATTGTACTTGATTTGGACATGGAGGAGCTTAATTTTTGGATTATATGCATGCACTTTGAACTCACATGTACATAATTTTTGTATTATATACATGTACATTGAACTCACTTGTACATGATTGTTTTTTGGATTATATAAATGTGCATTGACCTTAGATATTGTATTTGGATTATATACATGTATATGTAAAGGTTAGAAATGTTAGGAAGTTTTGATAGATGCAAATATATGAATGTGTGTAAATTATTAAATTTATGTATGTTTTGTGTTGAGAAGTTGAGAGTGATAGAAATGTTATGAAGTTTTGATAGGTGCAATCTAATGTTAAGAATGAATATATGGGGAATGTTAATGTTAGGAGTGAATGTGGGAATGGGGGAATGTTAGGAGTGAATGTTTTGATAGGCGCAATGTTAGGATTGAATGTGGGAATGGGGGAATGTTAGGAGTGAATGTTAAGAATGAATATATGGGGAATGAATATGGGAATGTTAATGTTAGGAATGTTAGGAAGTTAATGTTAAGAATTTTTGATAGGTACAAATATATGAATGTTTGGAATGAATGTTAAGAATGAATGTGGGAATGGGAGAATGTTAGGAGTGAATGTGGGAATAGGGGAATGTTAGGAGTGAATGTTTTGATAGGTGCAATCTAATGTTAAGAATGAATATATAGAGAATGTTAATGTTATGAGTGAATGTGGAAATGGCGGAATGTTAGGAGTGAATGTTTTGATAGGTGCAATGTTAAGAGTGAATGTGGAAATAAGAGAATGTTAGGAATGAATGCTTTGATAGGTGCAATCTAATATTAAGAATGAATATGAAAATGTTAATGTTATGAATGTTAGAAAGTTTTGATAGGTGCAATGTTATGAGTGAATGTGGGAATGGGGTAATGTTAGGAGTGAATGTTTTGATAGGTGCAATGTTAGGAGTTAATGTTAGGAGTGAATGTGGAAATAGGGTAATGTTAGGAATGAATGCTTTGATAGGTGCAATCTAATGTTAAGAATGAATACGGAAATGTTAATGTTAGGAATGTTAGGAAGTTAATGTTAGAAATGTTAGCAAGTTTTGTTAAGTGCATTGTTAGGAGTGAATATGGGAATGGGGGAATGTTAGGAGTGAATGTGGAAATAGGGGAATGTTAGGAATGAATGCTTTGATAGGTGCAATCTAATGTTAAGAATGAATATGGAAATGTTAATGTTAGGAATGTTAGGAATTTAATGTTAGGAATGTTAGGAAGTTTTAATAGGTGCAATGTTACGAGTGAATGTGGGAATGAGGGAATGTTAGAAGTGAATGTTTTGGTAGGTGCAATGTTAGGAGTGAATGTGGAAATAGGGGAATGTTAGGAATGAATGCTTTGATAGGTGCAATCTAATGTTAAGAATGAATATATGAGGAATGAATATGGAAATGTTAATGTTAGGACTGTTAGGAATGTTAGGAAGTTTTGTTAGGTGCATTGTTAGGAGTGAATGTGAGAATGGGGAAATGTTAGGAGTGAATGTTTTGATAGATGCAATGTTAGGAGTGAATGTGGAAATAGGGGAATGTTAGGAATGAATGCTTTGATAGGTGCAATCTAATGTTAAGGATGAATATATGGGGAATGAATATGAAAATGTTAATGTTAGGAATGTTAGGAAGTTTTGATTGGTGCAATGTTAGGAGTGAATGGGCGAATGGGGGAATGTTAGGAGTGAATGTTTTGATAGGTGAAAAGTTAGGAGTGAATGTGGAAATAGGGGAGTGTTAGGAATGAATGCTTTGATAAGTGCAATCTAATGTTAAGAATGAATATATGGGGAATGAATATGGAAATGTTAATGTTAGGAATGTTAGGAAGTTTTGATCAGTGCAAATATATGAATGTTTGAAATGAATGTTAAGAAATGTTAGGTGCAAATATATGAATGAATGTTAAAAAAGGTTAGAAATGTTAGGAAGTTTTGATAGGTGCAAATATATGAATGTATAAATGAATGTAAGAATGAATATATGGGGAATGTCAATGTTAGGAGTGAATGTGAGAATGAGGGAATGTTAGAAGAGAATATTTTGATAGGTGCAATGTTAGGAGTGAATGTTAGCAGTGAATGTGGGAATGTTAGGAGTGAATGTTTTGATAGGTGCAAATATATGAATGAATGTTAGGTAGTTTTAATAGGTGTAAATATATGAATGAATGTTAAGAAATGTTTGGAATGTCAAGAATTTTTTATAGGTGTAAATATATGAATGTTAGGAAAGGCTAGGAATGTTAGGAAGTTTTTATAGGTGCAAAATATATGAAAGTATATATTATTAAGTTAATATATGATTGTAGATGTAGTGTTGAGAAGTTGAGAATATTAGGAAAGTTAGAAAGCTTTGATATAAATATTTTCTATTACTAAGGTAAAATTAGCAACTTGATTCTGAATTTTAATATTTTTTATACTAAGATAACATTATCAATTTAATTATTATATTTATTTTATGTTCCTTCCAAGAAAATAAAAGGAGCACTACAAAGTTGCAGTAGTGAGGAAACTACAAATAGCATTCCTATATAACCCCCCATTAGTTAAAGAAAGGTGATGAAATGAATACAGAAAAACAAAAAGAAAGACTTGTAGATTTACAGGGAGAATTCAAAAAGTTAAGGCCCTCCATGTTTGATGGAGAATTTGAGGAAGCGATAGAATCTTGGTTGTTAAATCTGCTTCATGGTGGGAGGAGGCTAAGAGTGTCAGTAACATACGTAGTAAAGAGTTGATTTGGAAATTTTTTAAAAAACTATTGAAAAAATGTATATGTCAGAACGATATTATGATGAGAAAGCCCAATAATTCAATGATTTGAGACTAGGATTGTTAACCATGGAAGAATTTGAAACTGAGTTTGTAAATTTACAACGCTATGTACCATACCTAAGAGTTGAAAAAGCTGAGGTATACAGTTTTATCTGTTGTTTACCCCCAGTGTATAAGGAAAATATTGTGTTTGAAATTCCTCAATAATGGATGAAGCAATTAGAAAGGCCTACTTGTGGTACCATTTGTTTAAACAAATATCCCAATTGAGTAAAACTTGAAAAAATAAAATAAAAAATTGAAAAGATTGATCAACGTAGGAAAGGATTTAAACCCTCACCTTTTGGAAAATAAACAAAAGGTCATACTGATAAAAATTACAATAGGCGAGGTTCAACCAATAGAAATGGGGTAAAGAGTATTGAAACTTCTAGTGGAGGATGGAATATTAACCCGTAAGCATGTTACAGGAAGCTTCTATTGTGAATGACATAACCAAGAATATCCCTATAGTTAATGTTTCTTTGGAATATCAATAGGTGGAACATCAATCCACCATGTTGGAAGTAGAAGGTAAAGTTTTGAACATACATGTTTCTATACTTATCAATTCAGGGTCTATTTTAAGTTACATTGCACCAAAAGTAGTTGAAAAGTGTAAACTTAGTAAGGAAAAACAAAAAAATGCATGGTTGGTATAGCTGACAGCAAAGGTAAAAAGGAAACTTATGGAGATAGTTAAAGATTTGTTATTAGGTTTTAATGACTTGGATACCTCACTTAATTTAAATATACTTTCCCTGGGATCCTATGACATTTTGATAGGTATGGATTGGCTAGAATCTCATAAAGCTGTTGTCAACTATTTGCATAAAAATTTTAGTAGTGTGGATGATGAGGATAAGTATCATACAATGAATGAAATTTATAGACCTTTTATCTACACGAAAAATTTCAGCACTACAACATAAAAAGTGTATTAGGAAAGGGTGTCAACTTTATGGCATCAAAATTAAAGAATTTGAGCCTGAAAAATAAAAAATGGAATTGGAACAATTTCCTATTTTAAAGAAATTTGAAGTTGTATTTTGTGATAAGATATTAGTATTACCATCTAAAGGATATTTAGATTTTAACATAGATATAATGTCGTTTTCAACACTAGTATCATCAGTTCCATTCATATGAGTATCCGAGAATTAACAAAATGAACAATACAATTACAAGAGTTACTATAGACAAATGATATATTCAACCTAGTGTATCTCTTTGAAGAGTACATGTTTTGTTCGTGGTTGTTCTAGTAATATGATAAATTGTAATGTATTATTATTGTTTACTATCGTGCATGGGTAACTTATAGTTCATGAATAGATGACCAACCATTGATGGAAGAAAATTAGAAGAACGGAAGCTAAAAAAAAAATTGGCCGACGAATTTTTTTTCTACCGACGAATTTTTTTTTTGCGTTTAGGTTGTAAATAACGGTTCCGTAATGGAAAAACATTGTTCAGCCAAATAATTGTTCAGCCGAATAACCTCTGAGACTTGAAACCTGCACAATTTTCAAGTTTCTCCATTTTCAAAAGGTAAAATAGATGCCTTACACTACAAATTGATTGTCGGACTTGATACCATTAGTTTCGTCATTGAGTCTACTTTCCATAGGTATAGATTTTGTTGTGTATAGGTGAGATCCGCTATTTTTTTTTGTTTCTTAACATGTGTCAAGTTTCGTTTCATCTCTTTCAACATGTGGTGAAATGAAAAATATATAACTTTGAAAATACACCACCTAAAAAATTGAAACAAATATGGTGCGCTTAATTGGAGTGTCTACTTCAAAAGGGTATTTGTAAATTTTTAAATTTTATAGCCAATTGAGAGAATAGTGTGCAACCAAATACATGTTGAAAAATGACAAGGTTTCCCCATTGATCGAATTCAAATAAATATTATAATTAGTGTATATATTCGTTGGTTACAAACTTATAGTCATCACAATAGTATATTGTGTGTATATTGTCGTAACATATTTTGTAAAACACAAGTTTAAAAATGATTTTAGGGGCGCAATCAAACATGTCTATTTTTTAGTCCGTTCATTTTATAAGGACACACTATCAAACATTTTCCGAAATGACATATCAAATCTCAATAAAAAAAAATTGAAAAAATTATGAATAGAAAGCCAACATAATTCTCTAAAAGTTTTGTTTTTATTTGAAACTGAAATTATAAACGAAAATATCACTTTCGTTCGCCCAAAGTTGAAAAACATGAAAAAATCAAATTTATTTTCTCATAAGACCCCCCAAAATAAACACCCATCTTCATGGATTCACCCATATCAAAATCAACAGCATTCAATGATTAATCAACCACAAAGCAATTAAATGCATTATGGATAATAGAATTATCCTTAAAACACAAATTTAAAAACTAACATTTAATGGGTTTTTATTTAGGCTCATCTAGAATGAGCTATACACTCTAACACAAAGAATTAATGTATTTTTACTTATATTACTTTAGGCTAAGATACAATCTTCATCCTTTATCAACAAACTTAATTTTTATTCTTCTCATATCTTCATTGAACAATTTGATTCACTTTCAAACTGTTCTTCTTCTTTCCACAGTAAAATTTTCTTCTTATAACTCACTTTCAAATTTCAAATACCAACCATAATACAATTTTCTTCTTAAAACTCACTTTCAAATTTCAAATACAACCATGAGATAATACATTCCATCTTCGTGACCTTTCAATCATTTAGTTGTTGATATCAAACTTTTGCCAAATATCCTAGAATTTTTCAAATCCGTTTTGATTTAAAAATTCACCATAAAACATGTTGCCAGCTAAATTATTCCCACTAACAAGGTGTAAAGACAGCTGTCAATGTAGTGCTCTCACCCCTTTAACTTTAGCAAAACATGTGACGTGATTGGTAGCGCGGGATTCAATTCTATGGTAAAAGAAACTCTTCTGTTAGCCGGCTCTTTCAACATCGGAGATTATGTACCGTACTTGGCCTAGATCGATGATCTACGAGGTCTCAACCGTCGCTTGAAGAATGTTCATATATCACAAGACCACTACTTGGAGAAAGTCATCGATCAACATGTTAATACATAGAATGATTCCAACGTTGCCCAAGAGCTTGAGGATGTTTTACTTGCGGCCTCTGCAAATAAATATATGGAGTTTCAGATTACACGAGAGAATATAAAAGCCGTTATATTTGTATGTTATAATTATTAGGGTTTAATAAGTTATCTATGTCAGTTGCAATTATTAGGGTTCTCTTCCTATGTTATAATGATTAGGGTTTATTATGGTATTTTCAATGTATAATGTATGTAAATGTAAATAATATAGTAACGATATTGTTTGCAGGATATGTTGGTGGGGTGCATGGACACATATTCTACAACCATAGAGTGGGAAATGTCAGAAGTGCTGAGAAACCCTCCAGTGATGAAAAAGCTTCAGGACGAACTCGAATGTGTAGTTGGAATGAGACGTATGGTAAGTGAGTCTGATCTGCCTTCTCTAATTTACTTACAAGCTGTGGTGACAGAAACGCTGAGACTCCACCCAGCGGCCTCGTTTGGGATTCATTTGTCTATTGAGGACTGCAGTGTTCTAGGCTATGAAATCCCCAAGAACAACCGCGTGTTGCTTAACCTTTGGGCAATTGGAAGGAACAAAAACACATGGGGGGAGGATGTGGAAAGCTTCAAGACTGAGAGATTTGTCGATGCAGAAGGTTGCTCGGACAACTTGGTGGATGCAAAAACTCAAGAAAATTTTGAGTGGCTTTCGTTTGGAGAGGCAGGAGAGAATGCCTCGGATGGCATTTGGCAATGCTTGTTGTAGAGTTGGAAGTGGTGCAGCTCTTACACTATTTCAACTGGAGGCTTCCCCAAGATGGCGAGGAGTTGGATATTACAGAAAATTTTAATGGGCTCACACTACCCAGAGCTCCTGAACACTTGCTCATTCCTACTCGTCGTCTTCTAGTGCTGTAAGTACTATGTATTTGCTCTAGCGAAATGTGAATATTTTTATAAAAAATAGATATATTTGTTTATTTTAAAAATCATGAAGAAATGTGAATATTGGAAATTTGAATATTTTTATAAAAAATGAACAAACATTTTATGGTTATGAATTTAAGAGTTATTAAAATTCACCAAAGTTTCTACACATTAAAAATTTATAAATCCTTAAAATTTTCATTAAATAGTAGAAAGATTAAAGTTTGTTTCTTGAAAAAACTTCACTCTACAGAGCTTTGTGGTTATGAAGGAGCTCATACATTCAACATTCATAATAAGTTAAGTTTTGCAAAATTGTATAGAATGACTACTTTTCTCCATTGCATGTGTGGAAATTAATAAACTTAAACTCAATCAAGAAGTGATTGTAGTTGATTGATAACTTTAGTGAAATCTAGAAAAATATTTTCTTGGAGCTAGTTGTAATTTATAATGTGCATTGTATAGAGCTAGTTATAATTTATAATGTGCATTGTGCATAACTCACAAGGTGCATCAATTATCATTTTGTTTCTTTGAAATATGAAATGGGATTCATTAACTAGAGAGTGCATTCAAGAATATATGAAAGATGTTTACATGGTGTTGTACAAACTTATTAGTGAAAACATAAGAGAGAGACACACTTGACTATGATCAAAAGGTAGTATGGACATTGATTTTTTTTAACAGATTATCCAATTAATAAATAATGTACTAGTGTCTTAAGTCATTCAAAATAATCTTTCCCACAATATTATTTAAATAGATTGGGTTTTTCATATTTTATGTTAATTAGACATCTATAAAGTGGTGATGTCTTTATTAATATAATTGTTGATTCATTATCAATATTATTTAAATATATTAGGTTTTTCATATTTTTTATATTTTATGTTAATTAGACATAAGCGGTGATGTCTTTATTAATATAATTGTTGATTGGTTGTTTGATATTTCCCTTTTACAATATGACATGTTATGTAAGTGTCAGTATGAAACAATGGGATATAGGGTTCAGTTTTGGAATAATTTTTACAAGTATAAGGATTTTGGAATTATTTCTACATCTAAAAACTATGCTCAAATGAAGTGTTATTCCATATTGATGATGATATAAATTCAAGTATATCATAATCATTATACCACTATATATAACCACAAAGAAGTCATGTCTTCTATTAATATAATTTTGATTGATTGTGAAACAAGAGTTGCATGCACCTTAGTCCCTAACTTTTAGACTAAAAATTTGTTGAAATACCCAATAGGGCACACAATCAAATTTACTGACACAACCAAATACATAAGAAATAGATCAGCCTTGATCCATTTTCTATTAACATAATGTACATATAAATGCAAGTTGTATGACCCTTGATTTCATATCCCAAGGCATCTCTTGGATTCCTCCCAATGAATCTTTTTATCCACCTACATGACTTTTCATAATCCTTGATTACATGTATGAATAATAAATAGAATAGTTAACCCTAACAGATTAGGTTTCCAACATTCCCCCTTGAACCTAAAGTGGTGTATAGGATTCAAAGCAAAGAGCTAAAATATGGAAGTGGATAGCTTCCAAAGGATGAACATCTCCAGCTTGACAATTTGAATTCACCAAGTAAGCTAGTAAATGTTTATGTCTTCTACTAAGTCATGAAAATAAGGCTCTCTCTGAACTAGGTGGTTTTGGATGACCACAAACTAAAAAGGATAGAATACACAAAAGAAGTTGATCATGTCTCTACTAAATATTGAGTGGTTCAAGGATGTTGTATCACACCCACACATTACACAACTACACAAATAAAAAATCATGTTCCCATAGTACAAAGTTTCCAAAAGAACACATTACACAACTACACGGATAACGCCCTCACACATTATAAAACTACACCTACACTCTCTTATTGCATATATGAAAGGTGTAGGAAACAGATCATGCATGAAAGCATCCTTCAATTTTTTGAAGTTGACATAGATATAGACTTCGATAGTTTTCTTACCTTGTACAACCATTTGGGTAATCCACTTTGATTCTTGGATGGGTTCAATAATTATTGCGTCCAACATTTGATCTAAATTTGTCTTGACCTTCTCTTTGTATATGGGATTTAATCTGTATGGGAATTGCTTGATAGACCTTGCATTTGATTTCATATGGATATTCATTTCACCTAGATCGTTGACTATCCCCTTCATTTCCAAGAACTTTGTTGGGAATAAATCCTGGAACTCGTGCAACGAATCCGTAATGTTCCCCACTATCTCATCCTCCCAATAATCCCCAATATTGGAAAATTTTGGGTTCCCAAAGTAACCACTTTTTTATTTTGAGGGGATTCAAAAATTTGTCATTTGATAAGCCCAATCCCTCCACTACTCGACTACCCTCATATTCAAGGATATGGATCATCATATTCAGGTTCACTAGTTATATTATAACACTCCATCTAGCTCTGAACTGTCACATTTATTTGAGGAAAACTTGACATCAGAACATGGATGTCCTAAGAAATCTTGTCTTTAATAACTTGCAGAACAGTATCAACCATTGGATTTTCATAAGAAAAGCTAAAAGTATGCGTGAATCTAGTAGCTAACACATCCCATTCTACAGTTCCTCTTCGCAACTTGGTCGACGTATACCAATTTCCTTGTATGATGTCTAGAGTAGATATGAAAGATGAAAACATTCATGTCGAGGCAACGTCCTCCATATCACGTCACAATTTTCAATGTGGTTGACTGGATTTGTCAAACCCATATATTTTTTCCAACATAAGAAATATTTTCTCCAAATTTGATTTCTAGCGACCGTTGACACTAGGGTCATTCTGAAATAGATTGTTTGTAAACATCCCACCACCTTATTGGTGTACCTTTCAAGGTGACATACAAAGCTAACAGGCACTAAGGTTCTAGTACCTTGTCTTCAAATTCCATGAGAAATGTATCTAGATTAGGTAATCCTTCATAACTAGGTAGATCACATACCTCACTACCTACCCATCATAGATATTTCATGATCCTCTCATATTTACACATCGATACTTCATGCAACTAGTTCTTCCAATTCTCCAAAGCTTCTCCTAAATCTAATGAACAAGAACTAAAACTCCACCAACTTAATTTTCCATCAACTATCAGATTGATGTAGTCATCCATTGTAGACAAGATATTGTAAATGTTATCCAGGTACCCTTCTTGACATTCACCCTTTGATCGCTCGACATATCACTGGCCCTCCAAAGGATCGATTGGAGTGACAACTCACATTTTTGAATCTTCAAATGAAAATATTCTCTTCTTAATTTTTATGATTTTTTTATTCTCAATAGCCCAAACGATCCCTAGAAGTGATGGATAAGATTTTGTAATGTTGACAATCTCTATTACCTCAAAATATGCATAGGTCATGATCCCTTCCACCTTGACAGGAACCTGTGGTAGTAAACCAATAGGTAAAACCTTCAGCTAATTGGCTAACCTCAATTGAATAGGAGACCACGCCAACTTATTCTTTCCCATGCTTTCAAATTTTTTCCTTGTTAGGATGTTAACATCTTACTACAAATCAAGAATAATAAATCCCATAGTGTAATCACCTATTTGGGAATTCATACATAGCTCTTGACCAGTATTCATTCTTCTATGAATATAATTAATAATTTTATCTAGTCCCAGACTTGGATGAGGTTCTTCTATTATAGTCGATAGCTTTGCCAAAGGATCTTTATCTTTTATAAGGGCTAAACAACTCTTGAATATTTTTTTGAAATTGCTTACCTATTCCGTTGACTTCCTTTAGAGTGATTGGTCAAAACTTGGTGGCATATCAAAGACTCGTCTGTCATCAAACACCAAAAAATTAGCAGTTATTGAAGCATGATTTATGTCCATAAACTCATTTTTTGCATCAAAGAAGATGCCCTTTTACTTCTGGATGTCGAATGGAACTTTCTTTTGTGTCGCAGGTCAATCTCTTGAATATTCCCATGGTGCTCACTGATCATCACCAGTTGCATCACCGCCCCTTGTTAAAACAACAATAGTTGGTTCTCGTATCTCACCAGAAACATTCTAAACATTCTGATTTTCATTTGAAGGTTGGTCCAATTCCCCGTGATTTTGTCTTGCCACTTTGCATTAAGATGTGGTAACTCCTCAATGGTATGACCCAATGCTTTACATTACGAACATGTCATTATAGGATTAGTGCAGTATCTAGCATAATGTCTTGATTGTCTACAATTATAGAAAATAATTTGGCCTCACCCTCGATCAAATCCTCCTCCTCCTCAGCCTCTAAAAGTATCTCCCCCCCTTGGCTGATGGAATTGTGCATGAGATCATTTAGCTTGTATCTGATAATCATTTTTCATCAAACATGTATCTAAATTGTCTTCTCTCGCAGCTACTGGTATTCCCTGCAGTCATTTTCATCATGGCCCACATATCGACAAGATTTACAATAAAGACTAGTAGGTGTACTTACTATCTTATGTAAATACAAGAATTCCTCCAAATGATGAGCTCTTGTTTGGAAAAATAGACACCATGGAATCCCTTGTGAACTTAATGTATTTGGTGCTCCTGATACAAGGTAATCCAGGAAGGTTGTACATGAATCCTTATGATTTCCTTCAGTTTTGCATCTCGTACACTAGAATTCCTCATGGATTTCTTTTCCTTTATCGATATCTTGTATTTGCAATGTTAGATTAGCTAAATGTGACTAAATTTACATCATTCCTGCACCAATTTCTCCAACTGGTGAATCTTCCAACTTCATAAAAATCTCGAGGGATGAACTATCTTGACATTATCTTCTGTTGCATAAGGGGAAGACAAAAATATGGTAACAATGTAGAAATGAACCATTATTTGTGTTGGATATCAAAAATTTGGAAACTTACCTTGGCCATCAGGTTCTTGAATATATGGTCAAAATACCAAATAACCCCACTCTACATTTTCTTGATCTCCTTCAACTCTATTATGCATAGCGACTCAAACTTGGGCTTCTTGGATTCATATACTATCCTAGACCAAATCTGATCTAATGAATTCTGAGGGTTCCTACAGGGACCATAGAAAACTTCATGTACCAATCAAGAGAATGACCCATAAAGGTTGTGATCATCTAAGCCCTTTTTATGGCCTTGTCCTTGGCCTTTTTCCAGGTCCAAACAACCTCACACAAGAACCAATTCTGCCAAGGATCTTCCAAACCGCTCCCATTGAATATAGGAATTTTTATGTAGCCCCCAGACACCCTATGTGCGTCAGGTACTAATGAACACTAATTAGATTTTCCACTAGTAGGAACTCTCTGACCACTATCTTAGCTATTACTATTACTTTGATTTGAAAAGAAGCACTTTGAAATACTTTTGTGTCTTACCTATAATGTTGGAGATGTATGTGGAGTTGTGGGTATGGCATAGTCTTGTGCCTAATATGGTTCTGGTGCCTCTTCTTCATCTTCAGAAATAAGTCAATATTCCTCCTCTTCGTCACAAGACTCTTCATTGAACTATGGCAGCAACTCTATCCCTACCATATTTCTTCTCCTTTTATCCGACGAAAATATTCATCCACTCCTTAGGGGGCCACCCTCTTCATCAGTCTCGCTATCAGCTTGGAACATCTAAACTTACTCTTTCCATATTGTTTAGGCCTTCCTTCCATCACGACCCATGTCCTCCATTGAAAATGATTTACTTGACAGATTCCATCCTTAGGATTCCCTTTTCACATACTAGCATTTTAATCCAGAACTTTATGGACTTCTAATATATGCCTCTCGATCCTTGGAATAATTCTCTCTCCACTTCACTATATGAATTAATAGTGTTTACAACAGTATCAGTAATGTATCCTTCCAAACATTTATCGAACCAGAAGTCAACAACCCAAGATATAGGATTACTAACACTCTCTAGTCGTCAAATCAATAGAAGAGTCCACTCCTTGGGTTCTCCACCTTGAAAATTTGTCTTCTGAGTAGCTATCCTAGCCAACCATTCATACAATACAATAAGAAATTCAATCAATAAAATTTCATGAATACATGAGTAAACATACCTTTCTAACCATTCCTTCAGATTCAGCTGCGACCCCTTACTTTCTTCTTATGAAAATCCTCTAGCTTTGGGGTCCACCCAATCTTAAATATTAGACTTCATTGGGTACCAAAACATGCCCCCTTCACAATGATCTCAGTCCCTGCAACAGAGCCATTTGTTGTCTCACTTTGACTAACCCAAGTTCAACCTTCTAGCTCGACCAAAAAAACTCAAGGAATCGGCCCAACAAAGCACAACCCTATCGGCAACACCTCTTATGCAAGTGAAGTCTCACCCAAGATACCTATAGGGACAATAGGAATCAGGATTCCGCAATGACAGAAGGGTATCTGTCCATGGCAGATATCGACACATTAGGGGAGTTTTGAGGTAAAAAATGGGCCTCAAAACAAAAATTGTATCATTAAATTCACTTTATAATAACCAATAGGATTCAAGATGATGATGTCAACCATAAGGGTAAAATTTGTAAGAAAAAATGGAGGGAAAAAGAAAAAGAAAAAGAAAATCTTACTGTACTTTTGACATATCTCTTTACGGGTTCACCCAAATTTCGAGTTTGTGGACTTGTTGGATGCAAAATTTAATTCTGCATCCAACCCATACCCACACAACATACTTCTGAGGAATCCACAACATCCAAAAATGAAAATTTAATAAAAAAAAAACCTATTTTTAATATTAAAATACATTTTTTATTGAATTTTTTATTTTTTGGGTGTGGCGGGTACCTCATAAGTATATAGTGTGGGTATGGGTTGGATGCAGAATTTAAAATTCCGCATCCAATGAGTCACCAAACTTGAAATTTGGTTGAAATGATAAGGAGATATGTCAAAATTACAATAAGAAAAAATAGTTTTTCTTTTCACCCTCCAAAATTTAGAAATTTATTTTATTAGTATAACTCTTATTTTATTATTTCCCTTATGAGGCCCATTTTAGACCATAAAACTCCCCTAATAGACTACCCAACGATGTATATAGGTGAACGATCATCGACAGATAACAACAACATATGAAAACATAACATATCTAAATCACATCTACCAACATTTTCAATGTTATTATTCTATTTCATCATAAAAAATTATCGTTCGTAGCAAATCAAAAGCCTCAGACATAAAACAAACATACACCATTTGACACAGATAGTTTAACGTGGATACCCATACAGAAAAAAAACCACAAAAGCGCTCTCCATCTAGAATAACTTGTGTTTGAATGCTTTGGTCTGCACACACAGCCTGTAGACATCTCCCCAAATCACCTTTACATTATATCCATGCACAGAGCTTGTGGATTGACATTACATGCCCTTCACGACTTCTTCAGAGCTCACTCTTGACTGTCTATGTCTTATTTTCCTCCCAAACCATCCCATAAAACCAAACCCTTATACATTTTTATAGGCTCTAACGGCTGATTTTGCATCCTACACCCACTACCCATAAGTGGATAGCTTTTCTAACTAATTCACTCCATGCATTTAATGTTTCCCCAAAAATTTCCCAAAATTCTCGATCTGACCCATTCCGTCTTCGCTCCGTCACAGCCTTGTTCACACTGTGACCAGACTTCTCAAATATTTTGTACCATGGTTTACATAATTTCTTAGGTCCAGCAAGGATATTGGATTTGGACTTGGTTAACCCATCACTACATAAACAAAAAGAGTAATGTAAGAATTTTATAAATTGAACCATATTTTTTGCTCTCCATGTTATGAGCATGGGTAATGGGGATAGGGATGAGTTTCTTAACTTTTTACTTGTAAATAAAGTTAGGAGAAGGAATGGTTATAGATTTCTTTTATCTACAAACTAATTTTTCGTCATTAAATAATCACCCTCATATAGAGAATAGAGATGGAGTTCAAAATGGTTTTCATGAATAAGAAGATTGTTTAGATGAAAGAGAGGTATCAACCATGATGAAGACAAGTGATAAAGTTCCCAACTATGATCAAATTGATTACAATTCTTTGTCCAATGAAGTGTGTAATATTTGAACATGAAAATCCAAGCACTAATACAAGAGATCAATAATCAAATATTTATGTAACAAATGTAGTAAAATCAATCATCACATTGTGAAAAAGAGATCAATAATCAAATATTTATGTAACAAATGTAGTAAAATTAATCATCACATAAAAATATATAACATATAATCCTAAATAATGATGTATTTCATTTAACCTTAATATGAATGGAGGTGAATAATATATATAGAAAGGCAATTCAAATTAGGTCAAGAGATTATTCTAATTGCTCATGGAGTGAATGAGATTCTATGGAAGCTTAACTAGAGCCAAGGACCCTTAATTAGTCATGCATACTCTATTTATTTGAGTTTAATTGGTCATTATAGGAAATTTCAACTCAAAACGAGCCCCCTAAGGAAAATAATAAAATAATATATATTAATTTTGGTGGAAGAAAAGAAGAAAACTACTTTTTTTGTTTGTATTTTCGACATGTATCTCTGTGTTTTTACTCAAATTTCGATCAAGAGATCCCTTTGGATGTGGAATTAGATTCCGCATCCAACGAGTACCCACTCGGCATACTTTTGATAGGCCTCGCTACCCAAAAAACAAGAAATACCTGAAAAATGTGATGATGACATCATCATCACATTTTTCAGGTATTTCTTGTTTTTTGGGTAGCTGGCCCTGTCAAAAGTATGCCAAGTGGGTACTCGTTCGATGCGGAATTTAATTCCACATCCAACGGGATCTCTCGATCGAAATTTGAGTAAAAACACAAGGAGATATGTCGAAAATACGAACAAAAAAAGTAGTTTTTTTTATGATACCTATCCCCAAATTTATATTAAAAAGATGTTTAAGACCTATACAGTATTTCAAATTTAAAGCAATTTAATTGGCTAACACATGATGACATGGAATTTGAATGAGGGTTAAAAGGCCCATTTTGAGTTGAAATTTCCTCTGATGCCCCAAGATTCCACAAACCACTAGTTGTGACTAAATGATGCACATGCAACTGATTGCATGAAAATGTAAAACCCTAAAGAGACTCAAAAAAACATGCTAATGGCTAAATTTGGACAAGAATGGTCAGCTATGACCTAAATTAGTGGAGTACTCTTAGTCACTAACTAAACGTTAACTCCAACATTCCTAAAATCATGCAAAATCTCCCCAAATCAAGGAAGGCACCCCAAATATAGGAATGCACCACGATTAGTATAAAATGGTCATTAGGGTTTGCTAAAAATTGCACATAAGGTGGTTTGGGACCTTTAGAGTTCAGAATTAAGATCTAGGGAGACTCGGATGGTCAATGAGTGAGGTTTGACAAACTAGAGTTATGAAGTCATGTTCTAGGTCACTAGCAAAGAGAATGATGTTGCGGAGAGGGTATTTTTTCTCTAACAAAGTGAACCATCAAGTTCTCTTCAATCTATAAATTTTGGAGAAGAATGACTTCTAAGTAAATAAGTTATCGAAAGTAAAACAATTTATGGAAAATAAAGCTGATCCTTTAACACATGAAGTGGAAAATCATAAAGAGGGAAATAGGGCCCAAGCAACAAAAGTTACATATATTTAAAAGGATTAACAAGAGATTCAACATGAGGTACATATCATGTACTGTAAATTAGAAGTGTTTAAAAAAAAGACAAAAGAGCTCAAAAAACAACTATGACCATCCAAAAAAAAATTGTGACTTACAAGTGAAAGATCAAGAATTGATTCACTAATATGTTTCAATTCAATGTGGCCAAGAATCACATGATAAGTGGTATAAAAAGGTAGGATATTTTCATGTAAATATAAGGAAATCAATCGTATAAAGAATAATAGTCAAAGCTTGTTTAATGAAGTAAAAATATTAAAACATGAGCATTGAAGATATTACACACCCACCTAGTATTTATTTTCCTATGTTCATTTTTCTATGTTTAAAGGCCCTTGGTGAATAGTCTTGCATTAAAATATATTGCGTCGAAACCTTAGTATCATCACTAATTGTTTCATGCAACATTAGAATCGTCGCCAACAATGCACTTGAGTTGCAATTTACTTACACCACCTCAAAATTATCACTAAGAGAACCTACCTACCTTGAAGTAACCACTAAGAGGGAGAATTTCGTGTGCATGAGACTACGAGGGTACATCCACTTATCCATGACCTATTAACTATCGACCGCATGACTAGTTAACTAGGACTAGGTGGTAGTTCACTCCGATTGTTGTTAGTGTGTCTCCACATCTCTCTAGAATATTACTACTTGGTGCACTAGTTCATCCATGAAGCCATGCATAGTATATCATGTGTATTACTACCCTTCTTTAATTCTATTAATACCATTCCTTCATTTGATTAATACAATTATTTCATTTTGTTTCTCTATTCTTCTCTTGACTTTGCAAGTTTGTTGTTCATTGTTGATAGATAGATTATTTATGCAAGTTTCATTCCAATTTCACATGGTATCAAGGCCTGCATGTGATAGGAAGAAGGTTACAAACTCTCTATCATAGGTATAGAAGATTGAAGCAATCACAAAGAATGGATTTCCATCATCAACCATTCTTACACCATACAACTATTTCAATTGGAAGCCAAAGATTCTACTTCAACTTAGAAGCAGAGGATTATATCGAATAATAATGGCAATAGAAATAGATCCTACATCCACCATTTATAAAGAAAAATATTTTAACCGCATGGACTTTTGGTCTCCTTTACTTTATTATCTCTCTGAAATTGTTGTTTCATGTTGAATCATCCACCACCCCAAACAATGTTTGGACTTCACACTCTTCATAAAAAAAGATGAAATGAGTGGAGCCCTACATTCTTGAGAATGAGTTAAACTCATTAGGTCCAAGCAATTTCAAGATCAATAAGACTTTTCATGTGGTTCAAAGAACTGTTGCTAAAACTTAAAGGATGTGGGATCGATAAATCACCACAAGAAAATCAGTTAATTCTTCCTATATTATAAAAGTTGGTACCATAATGTTCATATATCATGGATGCAACAACATTATTATCATGGAAGATACATACAACGATAAAGAAAACAATAACATCATACACATCATGGACACCCTTATTTATTTTGAAAAACCCATGCAAGAAAGATCAACATAAGGCATCTTCATTATGCCCCTTTGCAAAATACATCCAAGACATGGTTAATATATGGCTCTACTGGCCATGGGTTCCCTCAAACATCATTGATTTTATAGTCACAAGCTTACTCATCTTACGACAGAGTTTGACCAGCCTCCATAGGCTTTAATTCCACAAATACCATTGGAATGGGCCTCCCAATACCATGGATATACTTTAAAAAATGATCAAAATCGGTTAACTTGATTTATGAATGAGTCAATATTAACCAAACACATAATATGTTTTCTTTTTCTTTGCATTTCACATAGTAAGGATGACATTGGGTGCATCCTGGAAAATTTCCAAATTGGGTGCATTCATTAATTCCCTGATACATGAGCAAGACAAGATCAACAAGATGGGAATTATAGAAAACACCAAATCCGATGCAGTTATATGCATGAAAGCAGAAATACTAACCCCTAAATCCAATCAAAAATCAAAGGGAAAGAAGGATCCTAATCCAATAAAACGATGCATCTTTAAACCATCTGATAAGCATTCTAGCTCGAAAGCAGGAAAAGGAAAAAAAGGAAAATTGAAGTGTGGCTATTGCAATTAAGGTTATCATCCTAAATCCTCTTGCATGAAGAAAATAATTGATCTCATGGTGAAAAAACTCTAGAATAACAATCTTCATGATTGCATTCTAGGGAATACCAAGAAGAAGACAAGAGAAAATGCACTAGAAACTCGAGGTAATGCACATGGCTTAATTCCAATTAATTCCTTATAATATGAATGGATAATTGGTTATGGAGCATCACACCACATGGAATCCACAAAATATGTGCTTTCATATTTAAAAGCATGCATGAGTCATATTCTAATGGGAGATGACTCTCTAGTAGAATTTTTTGGACAAGGGAGAGTGGATCTCAAAAATGAAGTTTCGAGAATATCTTGCATGTTCCAAAACTCTTTTTAAATATAGTCTCTACTTACCCAATCACACATGTCATCAACAAAGAGAGGGTTGAATTCAAGATGGACGTATTTCCCATATTTGGCATGGAAGATAACTCTCGATTTTTTTGTTGGTGAGGTAAATCATTAATTTAGATGATACATATCCTCTGAATTTATTTCTAAATTTGATTCACATTGCTACCATGCCAATGATGATGGTATACTATGGCACAAAATATTTGGCCACTTCAATTTCAAGTACATGCAGCAGCTTAGAAAACAAGAGATGGTAAAAGGTATGCCTAACATTTAATTCTATGAAAGAGTTTATCAAATATGTGTTGTTGGAAAGCATCTAAAAGAGAAATTTGAGAAAGGGAATACATGGAGGCCCCCCTGCTTCTTAGACATCATTCATAGTGATCTTACGGGACTCTTTCCCCATCCTTCCATAAAACAAGGAAAATTGTGTTTTGTCTCTTATTGATGATTTTACAAGGAACAAATGGATGTAATTTCTTATACTCAAATCTAAAGTGTTTCAATGTTTCAAATAATTTAAAGCACATACAAAGAAGCATCCCACAAAGATAATCAATATCCTCCACACAAATAATGGGTGGGAGCACATAAACATGAATGTACAAAATATTTGTAATGAAACGAGTATTCAATTATGACACGCATTTTCATACACTCTTGAGAAAAACAGAGTAGTGGAGAGGAATAAATAGTCCCTAAAAGAGATGGGATGGAAAGTTGCATATTACGTACAAGGTCCCATCCATATAATTTTGGGCTGAAGCAATCAACTATTCCACATACATACAAAATAAATCTCCTCAAAAATTTGTGAAAGGAAAGACACATTTTGAAGCTTGGAGCAACATGAAGCTGGAAGTCCCACACTTCCGCATTTTTGGAGCTTAAGCATTAGCTCAAATACCCTTAGAAAGAGGAACAATTTGGAGCCTTAAAGCATATAATGCATGTTTGTTGGTTATCCTAAAGATGTGAAGGGATACAAATTGATAGATCTTTCATTAGAAAATTTATTTGTTGGAGTGTATAGTTTGATGAAATTCCTTTGCATGCACCTCATGTACAACATGCGCAAACATATGTTCTTCCTCTTGTAGAAGATCTAAAACATTATGCATCCTATAACTTATATTATATTTCATATATGATTTTTGAATCTGATTCAAAAGATGATGAGCATGCATGTGAAGATCCAGATCCAATACTTGAATGGGAACAATCCACCAGGGATGATTTTAAGGGAGAATTTTAGCCCAATGACAAATTTTAAGGGTTACCCAAAATAAAGTGGGCGAATTTTTATATTAAAATGTTTTTATTTTATTTAATAAATTTGCCCATTGTTTATTTTGTATATAGCTTCCCCAAGGTAAATCGCATTCATCCCGATTTAGGGAAAAACTAGAAAATGAATATTAGCCCACGAAATTATTGATTTTTGCCCACATTCACTCGAATTTTTCCGACTAGGAGGAGATATTTGCCCAAATTCACCCATTTTTTTACGATTGGCCCGAAGAAATGAAGAGGGTTAGCCGGATTTATGGATAATAGCTTGAAAAATTGGTATTTCGCCCAGGATTTATGGATAATGCGATTAAAAATTTGGTATTTCACCGGGATTTATGAATATTTCGGTAAACTGGTCTTACTTCGACCTTGATTGGGGTAAATTGGAAATAGTTCGTCCTGGATTTGGATTTGTGGACAATTATTTGAGTAAAATGTGGAGATTTAATCATTTGGGGAAGTTTTTTCACTGGATATGGTCCATATTTGAGCAAAAAATGGATAAATTTAGTCAAGCGAGGAAGTTTTTTACCTATATAATGGTGCAAGAGTCAAGACTCAGGCTCAACATCGAGCTTTATTTCTATTGCAAAACAGTCTTTACAGTGGCTGAGTGGATTCGTGGAAAGCAATTTCACAAAGTTTCTTCTATCTGCATGCTTTTTACAGGTTAGATGTTGTGAGCACTCAACCTTGTTGCTAGACCACAACTTGATGAGATTTTCCTGATTGGATATTATTCTTTGGCACTCTGTTGGTTTTATTCTGAGTGTAAGCTATAGTATTCAACAGCCATGGAGCTCATTAGCAATTATTTGCCAGGGCACATGGTACTAATTATAAGAGTAGCATAGATTTCTTCGCTTTTCCTTATGTTTTTATTTTCAAGAATATTCACTTTTCAATCCCACGATTTATTCGAAGGACCAATGACACCTCCCATTACAACTGAAAAATCATACGATTTTTTTCCACCTCGGGGTTTTGCACCCACCACCTATATATATCATACATTGCATCTCCTAGACTTGATAAATGAAGGTATAGATCGATCAAAGTCATAACTTGTTCTGTTTTGAGAAGGAACAAGGAGAAGCAGAAGAAAGTAAGATCGGTCTTTGACTGAGGGCAATCTAGTCTTGTTTCCTCTAGTGCTTTATCTACTTATATTACGTGAAAATGATGGACAAGCTAACAGAGGAATAGATATCTGAGTTCAAGGAGGCTTTCAGTTTGTTTGACAAGGATGGAGACGGCCAGTACTCACAAATCCCCTTCAATTATTTGTCTTTCTCTACATGTTTTTGATCTATGCTTCTTCTGTAAGAATAGGAAGAGATGGAATGTATTTAGCTTATCTGGGTTGTGAAATTTTGAGTTTATTTACATAGATCTACTATCCAAATTGATTTATGTGATGACTTGTGTACTTAGATCGATTAAAATCAATGGCATTTTTTATTACCCATTTTATTAAATTCTAGGATTATCCATTTATGTTGGGTAGTTATGGTAGAGGGATGTAAGTAATGGTCGCATGGTTGGTACTCTGTAGTCAAATCATTTCCCTGTAACATTATCAATGCTCTATGGTGAATAGGAGACAAGGTATTAGATATGGTTCATTAAATTGGTTCTCTTATTGCTTGATTTGAGTTTTCATAAATCACCACTCATCAAATTCTGAACGTTTTTACTTGTATAGTTAACTGAAGTTTTTAACCCTCTTTCTAATTGGAGTGGGTAGGAGAATTTTATGAGAGATCTGTTGCAATTAGACCTCTTGGTTAATAATTTCATCAAATTCACCCAAAAATTGCACTTAGTCTCATTCACAGAATGAAGACTGCATTAGCACCGAAAACAAAACATCTTAGTTTAACACTTTTTGCAAGAATGAGCCTAATCCTCAACCCCTCCTTCAGAACTTTAGTAGCGTTCTCTAGGTTCTCAAGGAAACATTTCAAGAATCAAGTTGCAGCACAAAAAACAACATCTACATAGGATTAGGCTCATTCTTAATAAATTCTTGTCCCCAAAACACATACGTAGAGCTGCAAGGGGTACGTACCTCCGCTTGCAATGGCCACCAACCAACAACAATTATGACACAATATTATTTAGAAAGGTCCACGTTGTGTTGTTTTTCTCTTAAAATTCATCTTTAACATTTATTTGCACTGAATTATGCTTCGAAGTCCTCAAGAAAATGAAATGTACATCTATCATCAATTCAAACACAACTTGTACTTGTTTGGTTGACTGGTTGAGAGTATATTCCCAATTATTTTAGTATGAAGAACCATGAAATATAGAAAATGATTTTAAGGTTTTACTACAATACTATGGAGCTTGGATGCATGGTAAAATTCCTCTTCCACAGTGGCAGGAATATTAGCTAGAATAGATGCTTTTAATTATTGAAAACAAATCTTCTGTGCAATTATTGAATGGAAATTAAATTGACAGTCCACATATCTTTCACATAAATTGCAAAGGAAACGCGTGATTCCATCAAATAATATAGTCCAAGCTATCATGTCCTTTGTAGATCCACCCTTACTTGGGTCTATAGGCTTACAATCTAGATTCCCCAACATCAATGTAATTTCTTAGCAAAAGAATATTTTTATTCAGCACAGATCATGGAATAGTAGTTAGGATGCCCCTCAACAGACATAATCTACCAAAATCTATGTGATGTTGAACCTATTCATCCAAATCCCTCTTGAAAAGTTTTGTAAACTGCTTGATCTCTTTCAACTCAGTGAAAACCGAAGTTAGGGTCTGATATTCATGTGGCTTATTAAAGGGAACATAAAAACAGAATTACTTGCGAAAAGAGGTTGATGTTCTTAGAGAAAGGATATAAAAAGACAACTGGAAGCCTGCAAAAAATTGAGAAAATAATCATAACTGTGTAGATATGAAGACATTTGCAAACGTGGAGAAGAATCTATCAGGCTATAGGAATTCAACAAATTATTATAACTGAATGTCTGTTTGACTCATATGGACTTTTATAATCTTCTCTTTTTTATTTTTTGTGTTTGTTTGTACTAAATTTCTCATCTTGCAGATCTGTCTTCCTTTATGTTTTCTGACAATATAGTTTTGGCTTAATAGCAAACAAGTACTACTCACCTCAGTTCATTAGGAGAGGACTCTTTTACTGAGAATCGGGGAGAACCCAATTGAATGGGAGAATGTAACTTTCCATGATGTGGTCTGTGGACTCTTTTGTTTTCAAGATTAATATATTGAATCTATTGTTTGTTGTGTTTTCTTCCGTTAACATTATATGTTTGCTAATATCATGCTTGGAGGGCAGTAATTATTATCCAAGCTAGCTATTGTTGGAATTATTGTGCCTGTGTGCCTTCTAGCAGCTATTGAACATTGCTGAAACTGTACCTTGTGATGCTTAGTGGATTTATTATTGTAGTTGCACCTAGAGGTGCCTATTATATATCAATACCATTGCACCTTCTAGCACTTAGTGATAAATAAATATTACCTTTGCAACAACATTATTGTTGCAATACCCTAGTTTTGATCCCTGAAATGCAATATGTTAAATAATGTGTTATTTGTAAATGATAAGGTTATGTGACAGATGTCAAGATTTGCAGGCTAAGTTATAATGGTGCCATGTAGTAGAAATTTTAAATGCATTGTGTTATCTCCACAGCCTACACTCAAAGATATTCAATTCTTTGAATGAAGCGCAACCCTAGGGATACATAGGAATGTTTCCCACTGTCACCATAGCAACTCTTTTACTCACTTTAGGCTGGCTCTCCTCTGGCACAAGGGGTGAAACCCGAGGAAAGATGTTTTTGATATACTTATATTGAAAGCATGGTATATTTCCAAGATTAATGTGTATCCAATGGGTGATGAAGTCAAGATCAACAATCAAGGGGGTTTGAACTTATATGGAAAGAGGTGTGGTTAGGCTATTATAAACATGCTCTAGATTCTAACCAATCACATGGATTTACTTCAATATACAGAAAATTAAAACAAGGACCTACTAAAGATGCTCCTCACAAGTACAAAATCAACCAAGTAACAACATGCAGCCGTGGATAATCAAAGGAAACCCACAAATGAAACCATAAAGGAAGTACACCACAATAGGAAACCTTTGTATAGACAAACAGCCAACAATACATCATTCTATATTTAAATTTGACCATAATATCAAAAGAACCTAACTTGCTACACTTAACCTTTGAACCCTAGTTAGGGCATCCCTCAAAATAGAGTGAATAGCCCTAACTGAGACTTCACAGCAGCAAATACACTTCAATGAGTATAGTGATTAGTGAAAAATAAAGGGAGGATTTCATCTCTATCCCAATGTTTCTTCTTGGAGTAAAAATTGTTAAAAAAATTTAGCACATGGTAATGGTCCTAGGCTGATTTCTAACCTACCTATTTAAGAAAACATAAAACTGAAATATCTATAAAAACTGCAATTGATTTTTACTAGGAACTTAAACAAATCAAGGTGAAGAAAGTAGCAGCAAGCACACAGATCTAAAACTCAGATCACATCACTATTTACTAATCTTGAAATTAGGAACTACATTGAAAGTTTCAAAGTCTACTTCACCACTGTTTCCTCATTTGAAAAATGAATTAATAAACCTATCCCCTGACACATGCACAACAGTGCCTCAAGGACCTTGTGCAAAAAAAATGATCATTGTAACTAGCATGGTGGTTCAGCTTAATGACTCCTTCAAAGCATGTAAATCAAGATCTAGAAGCCACTTAAAATGGATTCAAGTTCTATTCATAAGAGAGACATTTTGGTGACATATTAACTATTCAACACAAGATGAGAGGAATTAACTAGATAAAATATTTTTCATAATAGGTTATCTTTGGAAACCAATATCAATAAGTAATATGGAAACCGAAATACCATTGAACACAACAATTTGTTATCATGTGTTATCCAAGTTTTAACCCCTGAATTATAAAATGTTAACTCATGGATTATTTAAATGATGTAGTTTATGTGACAGAAGTCAAGCCATGTGTCAATTGGGTCTGGATCAAGTGGTAGAGAAGTTGTCCTCCCCACCCATGTTGAAATCTCACTTGTGACATGATCACAATTTACGAGCTGATTGTTGAATGGGACTATTTGTGAGCTAATTGTTGATTTGGGGCTGGAAATATTTCAACAATTTCATTCTCACCTAATAACCTAGGTCTGGGGGGTTACCAACATACTCATAGCTTGCAGACAATTTGACTCTAAAAGCACAGAATAGGAAATAGGAAAGTAGAAGGACTTACTTTTATTAAAAGAAGGTTGATCCTTGCTATCTTCTCCCTCTCTGATCTACTTCCAAAGTCTCCAGGATAGTTCCTCCTTCACCTGTTAATAAACACTCTTCCAGATACAAAGCAATTCATATATATAGATGCGGGTTAGGCAAATCATATATCATATTGAAATGTAAACATTTACCAATCCACAAGATATGAAACACATATGGAAGAAGTAATATCTTTATTAACAATAATAGAAAGAGTTTAGGTTACAACCCAATGTCTGAACAAGGACTCCTCTGTCACCAAAGGACTCTGAGTTTCTCTGCTCCAAAGATTTCTGTAGACAATCCACCAGCATAACTTTTCTCTCCAAGTATGACCCTCTAACACCCTCCCCAAGGCCTCTATTTATACTGATGAAATGAGGCAGTTCTCGAAGGTTAGGGAGGTTGTGGCAGTTAAGAATATTAAGTTAAATGAGAAAACTAATCTTCCATTAGCACGTGGTTTTATGTTTTAATGTTAAGGGAATCATTCGCGGGTCTGTAGTAGAGAAACCTACGAATGATTCGCGACTATATAGAAGAGCAACCCGCGAATAAAAGAATTCATGACTTGCTGTATAGGAGACTCGCGAATGATGCGCGAGTTGTCAACATAGCGAGTCGCGAATATAAATCAACGTGGCAAAATGGCAAAGTAATCAGCTGGGTATATGGGGAATGTACTTCATCATAAGCCAAGGTATAGTGAATATGGGCAACCTCAATCCATAAGTGTCCTTTTGTGTGCCGACATGAGGGATATCAGCCCTCGGACGGAGAGGTGCCATTCAGGTGTATAACAGATGCCCCCTAATGTGTGAGGTCAGAGAGGAACGATTTCCAAAATACATTATAATATTTAACTCAGGATAAACTCAGAAATCCAGTGGAGCAGAAGGAGTACCTGAAACAAATACATAGTAATGTCATATACAAAATTACATCTGAGGATGCTATGTTCAATTTACTGGAACACTAGATCCTTTACAATATTTGAGTACATCATATGATACGGGTAAAAACCACGTATTTACAAAGGTGGACCGAAGCCACAATACAATAATGATGAGTCTTCAAAGATGTGGAAGTTGGATATAGAAATGGAACATAGTCTTGTGCAACTTAGTTCATGAGTGAGGAACTAAGGTCTTCATAAAAGATCCCAAAGAACCAGTACAATCCAAGCCATGTGAATAAGGGTAAGCTGAAGTCGAACATGGAAAGGATTCAACAGTTTGTCAACCAATAGATGATAATTGACAACTGAAGCAAAGGAGTTCACCAATGATGAAAGTGAATCTAGAGGTACTATCGTCAAAACTCTAGGTCTTCGTCATCAGGAGGTACTGAAATGGAACCATACTGTGATAGGGAAGGAAATAGACCCTCCAACGGATCACAAGAGTGACTAGGAACTGGGAAAAAGAAGGGTAGACACAAGTAAATGGAGAACAGATATAACAGTGATGGGATCAGGTGATAAATTAGACATTAGGTATAATCCTTGAACAGTGAGCACGACACAGAGATGACCCAAGGCAGCATACAACAGATAGATAGAACAACTAGACTTATCTGTCATGTAGGAGACATGATCATATTCCCCATGTATAATGGACAAGAGGAGGATTCAAAACTCAAAGTGATAGCTGAACACAAGTGTATACTGAAACATGGATATCAGAAAGCAAAGAGTGCTATGTTCAAGGATGACATGCTGCCATTACTGAAAACAAGAGAAAACTTCTTCCTTACCTTCCCTGTTAAGTTTTAACGAGTCCAGGAAAGCCAACTCGGTTCCCTCTTCATTTTTTAACAAGCTTGAAGAGATGGGAAAATAATGCTTGATATACTGATCCGTGGATTTAATGAGCCCAAACTAGTACATGCTCATGCGGTGTTTTCACATTTAGAGAGTCTGAAAACTCCAAAGAAGACTCCAGGGGGGTCCTTTTTCGTCCAATTTAGTCTCTTGAGGCCGAAAAAGTATAAAACAAACCACAAAAGAACTTTCTTAACTTTCGAAGAAGAAAAGGTGAACCTTTTCCGTACTTAGTCGAGAAGGTCCGAAAAAGGTTAAATTACCACCTACCCAACGCTCCTTCCATAACAGCATAGAATAGCTTGAGTTTTACGAGTGTGAAGGAAAGCAAGATCACTCGGAAAGATCCATTTGATTACGAGAAATGGGGCTGACAACAATAAACTCGTTGCTTTGTTCTTGAATGTTTAACGAGCATGACAAAGACACAAAGTACACTCGAAATCTTTTTCATGTTTGGGTCCAGAGCACGAAAAAGAAAAAGTAAGCTCAAACCGGGTGTTCCTTTTCTGTAAATTTAGTCCCTCAGGTCCGGAAAAGTGATAAACCTATACCTGAGAATACTCTTCTCAATTTCGAAGAAAAGAGAGTGATCCTTTCTCATATTATTCCGCATGGTCCGAGAAATAGATAACCTACCACCAATGCGGATGCCCGTTCACATATTCTTAACAAGCTTGAACGGACGAGATAACTCGGCAGTCAAGTCTGTTTTGAAGGAGTCAAACCTGGGCCTAAAGAAACTCCATAAGGGTGGGGAGTCCTATAAAGGGATAGCTTATAAAGAGAGATTCATAAGAAGCTCTATTTGACGTAAAAAATAGCTATGAGGAAACCCCTGGGCCTGAAACAGTGACGGAAATGAGTATCAAAGGATGGCAATGGCATATAAGAATGATACTCATGAAAAGGGATCCTAGCCACGGAAGAACAATGGTAGAGACAAGGGACTAATGGCTTAAAATACCTTAGTCCGTGGCAAAAATGTTGAGTACTAAGGTTAATGTGGAGTGATAATACGCCAACAAGTGTTGGAATGAGCAAAAACCACCCTATAGAAGCATCAACACTTTGCAAAAATAGGTAAACCTGTTCCAAGGCACAAAAGGGGTAATATTAGTCAATTGACATTTCAAACTATAGAGAAAGACCCACTTTACGAAATATTTTTTCTATTAATAGTTTGAAAATCAAATTATTTCTTACCATTTGCACTTTTTGAGCCAAAAAAGGAAAGTTTACCCTCTAGCTTTGATCGCTTGCCGTGGACAATTGGACCGTCGGAATTCAGATCCGTCAGCTTCAGGTAACTCTACACCCTGAGCTCTTCATTTTCATCCAAACAAATTTTAAAATTGATGGTCAATTCAGTTTATTTCATCAATATAAAAAATGATAAAATGTATTCACGGGTTGCTACGCATGAAAGCCGCGAATACGCATTTCATGCGCGACTTGCTGCATAGGAAAGTCGCGAATGACTCGCGACTTGTCCTAATGGACAGTCGCGCATGCTGCGCAAAGGATAAAAGCTTTAAAAATGGTTTAAATTTTTAAATTTTTATGGTGAAATACTGAATTAGACTATGTTTATTTGTCAGGGAAAACATGGTGCTGGAGTGAAGGGAGACGGAACATGAGATGATGGACCAAGCGGCTCTCCAAATCCCGCCTACCATCCAAGCATTGCGGAATAGTGGGCTGCTCAAGTTCTTTTGCACATCACCTATGCGGGCCAATGTCCGCATATTAGAGTTCTTAGTCCATTACTGGGACCATGACCTAGGGGTGTTCAATATCCAGGGTGAGACTTTGGAGCTGACCACACAGGACATCTACTTCATAACCGGATTATCACATCGGGGAGCACCGGTGAACCTGGAGGGCACTGA
>LPNX010976196.1:107132-121766 GCA_001517045.1 Pseudotsuga menziesii | reverse complement strand
CTAAAAAGACAAGAGACTAAGGCTACCTTGACAATACCTACTGTCTGGGGGGACAGTCGCAAGCCAAAATCGTACGCATGGGCAGGGTAGCTGAGCCCGAAACTCTATCTAGGAAAGAATTCCCAGATGCGTAAAAGTCCTGGGTTACGTTTTGACAAGGATTCGGGGGGTTATCCCCTCTGTCCAAGCCTCCACGTGGCCTAGTGCTTAACTCCTGTTTGAGAGGAGCTTCCCAGATACAGCGGTAGAACCAAGGATTTACCTAATGAATAGTCCACTACGTCTGAGTTTATAATTTGTGGGAATTTTACACTCCCTAGCCCACAAATCTAGCCTAAGCTAGTAGGTGAAAGGCCCTAAAAATAAAAACTTACTAATAAATTTTAAATTTATGCGGTAATTTTAAGGGTTGTTCTTTACTCAAAGGAAGCGGAACTGATGGACTGTATGGTGTTTTGACTCAGCAGAAAATAAATGAAAGCGAAAGTGCATTTAAAGCAAACTAACACTATAAAATAAACTTCTTTTCATTTTTTCAAATATGTATTGATTAATTAACAGCACTTAATAAGAGAAACTAGCCTATGTTTTTGTATTTTTCTGAGATAATATTTTTTAAACTGAAACAAACACTACTTTATGCAAAAATTACAATGCAAAAGATTAACTATGTTTTGTTTTTCACTTTAAAAAAATGCTCAAAAAAGTACTATGCATCTACAATGCACTGCTTGAGTAAACTTGACACTTATGGACTGTATAAAAACTACAAACTGAAGTAAACAGGCAAACAGGACCAAAAGACCAGCAAGAAAAGTAGGCTAGGACCCAAGATTGGGTGAAAACATTAACACAAAATCAATGCAGACTTTAAACAGGCAAGTGCAAACCAATAACTGACAGAAATCAGACTGGAAAGACAGAGTCTAAGACCCTGATCACTGATCTAGACTCAGGCACTCTCACCAACAACCCAAACAGGCCAGAAAACTTCAAGATGCAACCAGTAAATAAAACAAGTAAAAAGGGACTCAAGGGCTTTCAAAATCACTAAGATGTGATCACCTGAAACATTCAACAACTCTATAGCACTCTTAAAGAAAATATTCTTAGAAAATAGGACTTGTAACAGGAAAAAGAATAAGCAAACTTTCACACCAAAAATCCCAGTTTCCAGGAGTACTCACGAGTGTCTAGCAGTGCAAGTCGCGAATGATTCGCGACTGTTCTATGGCACAACCCATGAATGCAACTCAAAATCCGCGACTATCCAGAAGGGAAACCCGCGAATGGGTATAAAAATTTCTCAAAAAAACAGAGAAAAAACCCAAGACTTTCAAATGCTGAAGTAATTAAGAAGCAGGGTAAAAATCACAAGCAGACTTCAAGCAAACACTGGTCAGGAAAAACAGAAAAATACCTAAAGCAAACTAGGCTTCCCCAGCGGAGTCGCCAGTTCTGTTGTACAGGATAATTCACCTAATAGCCTAGGTCTGGGGGGTTACCAACATACTCATAGCTTGCAGACAATTTGACTCTAAAAGCACAGAATAGGAAATAGGAAAGTAGAAGGACTTACTTGTATTAAAAGAAGGTTGATCCTTGCTATCTTCTCCCTCTCTGATCTACTTCCAAAGTCTCCAGGATAGTTCCTCCTTCACCTGTTAATAAACACTCTTCCAGATACAAAGCAATTCATATATATAGATGCAGGTTAGGCAAATCATATATCATATTGAAATGTAAACATTTACCAATCCACAAGATATGAAACACATATGGAAGAAGTAATATCTTTATTAACAATAATAGAAAGAGTTTAGGTTACAACCCAATGTCTGAACAAGGACTCCTCTGTCACCAAAGGACTCTGAGTTTCTCTGCTCCAAAGATTTCTGTAGACAATCCACCAGCATAACTTTGCTCTCCAAGTATGACCCTCTAACACCCTCCCCAAGGCCTCTACTTATACGGATGAAATGAGGCAGTTCTCGAAGGTTAGGGAGGTTGTGGCAGTTAAGAAGATTAAGTTAAATGAGCAAACTAATCTTCCATTAGCACGTGGTTTTATGTTTTAATGTTGAGGGAATCATTCGCGGGTCTGTAGTAGAGCAACCCGCGAGTGATTCGCGACTATATAGAAGAGAAACCCGCGAATAAAAGAATTCGTGACTTGCTGTATAGGAGACTCGCGAATGATGCGCGAGTTGTCAACATAGAGAGTCGCGAATATAACTCAACATGGAAAAATGGCAAAGTAATCAGCTGGGTATATGGGGAATGTACTTCATCATAAGCCAAGGTATAGTGAATATGGGAAACCTCAATCCATAAGTGTCCTTTTGTGTGCTGACATGAGGGATATTAGCACTCGGACGGAGAGGTGCCATTCAGGTGTATAACAGGGCGGGAGCATGGCAACTTGGAAAAAAAGATAGAAGTCATGTCGCCTGAGTTAAATGACTTCATGGGTGGTATGACTTGATAATTGTTCTTTGAAGGTATGACCTTTCATGCCCATGCTTCTTCACAAACATTTCCCATCAATCATTGACTCAGTGATCTTTTACATGTTTCCTCGTGCTTCTTGGGATGGGTACACATGTCTTATGCAAACTCTTGTCAAAAAATCATTATTCACCATTTCCATGGATAATACTTACTCCATTCGAATTGGGAACATTATCCTCCTTGTTCTTGAAGAAACCTTGTGTGGAGTCATGGTTGTTTATGCCTTGAAATGTCAAGACTGTTCTGAGAAAATTATGACTGGCAAGAGCCTGTGAGGGCTAGGGACTTGCTGTGTGAATTCAAAGAGGAAAAGGGATGGTAAAGAATGTCCACGATAGCTTAAGAAAACACCACAAACCTGCAACCACATTAGTGCTGCTTATCGACTATTTTGGTGAAGTGTTTCTCATATGGTTCATTCACAGTAGGAAACCACCAATCTTTAACTCTTTCTTCCTACACTAGAAGGGAAGAAGATCCCCGAGGGGCTGTGGAGCATAGAAAGGGGCGATTTTCCTTGTGCTGTGAAGGAGAAGAAAGTGCCATCATGGATTGATGGTTGGATGAGGGTTTGGAGTGCTCAATAGTGAGGATATTGATTATGTCATGGGAGTAGTGGGTTGGGATGAGTGAGATTATTTCTCGTCAGCAACCAATTTGGTGGACTTCACTTGAAAACAAATAAGTATTCCATAATCAGCTTTGTGTGGAATGCTTGTGTTTACATATATTTTGATAATGGATAATGAATGAATTCCAGAAATATGCATGTTATATCTGCTACTAATTGCTGTGCATATCGATTTGTTCATAAAGGAATAATTTTCATATCAACTATCCCAATGACCAAAGAAAGGCATCCTTGTACATGACATTTCATTTGAGACATACAATTTGAAAACATTGAATGAGTAATTCATCTGGGAGAAAAAATTTCATGATAAGATGGCATTGATAACTACATCAAATGTTTTGGACATATTAATTATCAACTGCCATTGAACACAGAAGGAAATGGGCTTATTCCTTCTCATTAAAATGCAACAACAAGAGAAGCAAGAAATACTTTGAAAAAAGGCAGCCATTAAAATCAGTATCTATGCCAAATAACATATGCCTTCTATCCATGTCGAATTTCATAATTATTAGAAATTTCCTTCAGTAAGATAGACAAGGATGGTAAATTTGCTAGAGGAACAATGAGCTAAAAATTGGGCACAACCAAATGAGTATAACTTCTTTTGCAACATATCTCACAACAGAAAGAGATTAAATATTCAAAACAACATACAGAATCCCTCCTGATGATAAATGGACAAACATTAGAGTTTCTAGGAACACCGTAGTGCCCTAAGATTCATTTTGTATTACCCTTTCTCTAGTCTATAACCTTGGAACTCATGGAAAAGGTAACAGACACATACTTGTATTCCAACACTTTTGATAATCATGTGTTGCTTTGCAAATAACAGTTGTAAACAATGCTATATATAACATGCCATGTAATGGATTGTGTTCCATTTGTATGAGACTACGCTACTTATAAGAAATAAGCATTATTTGGCATAAGGCAGGAACTAGAAAGTCAGATAATGTATACATGTAATGTATACGTTCCATGTAATGTACCTACATGATAACAAAAGGCCCAATGGACTCAATGTACATGATCGATTAATTTGTCCTACCTTCCACATAATGCACCTACATCATAACAAAAGGCCCAATGGACTATACCATATTACAAAAGGACCCCAATTGTCAAATTGAGAAGGTGCCTGCAAAATATTGAAACTTTAACTTCTAACCAAGTTGTCTTGCATTGTAGGACTAATGGTAAGAAGATAAAAGATAAGTAAAATACCAATAAAATCAGTTAGTGGTAATAAAATCAGTTCACACCTAATTTTGACACAATTGAAAGTCTGAAACATAACACAAAGCATAAAGAGAGAGTACATCTATTAGTGTGCAATGTGTACATACTCAATTAACTACTGGAGTCTGATTCTCAAGTCATGCACTGTGTGTATAGTGGATGGTCAGGCATCTTTAGGGAAAGTTGTATCACCAAATCCCAAGCTTCCCAATATATAACCTTATCAAAGTTTAATGTCGTCAAACATGCCTTCATCGCAATTTTTTTCCACGCTTTTTTCAAGATGGACTTAAAAGACAATCTTTAACTTGGGGACTCATACAGCATAGAGTTCTCTCTAGGGACACCTCTAGCTAGGACACACAAAGCCAATTGGTGACATGTGTTTGGTCGAGTTCATTTTGAAAATTGATGGCATGCATTCAGTCCTAAGTATTGATACTATTTCTA
This sequence comes from Pseudotsuga menziesii, assembly GCA_001517045.1. Lineage (NCBI taxonomy): Eukaryota > Viridiplantae > Streptophyta > Pinopsida > Pinales > Pinaceae > Pseudotsuga > Pseudotsuga menziesii. The sequence goes on along the minus strand of LPNX010976196.1, from coordinate 116,926 downwards.
ATGGAAGTTGGTTGTCAATGAAACAAATAAGAGTAATGTTTTTACTTGAAGTACTTTGTTCATGTGGGTTTTGGGGTCCTGAAATATCCTTTTGGTGTGTAGTGATTTTGACCTTGAGATTGGATGCTCAAGGATCCAAATCAACTCCATACTTCTTAGTCACCTGCATCCTCAACATGTCTTGAGAGGTTTGCACTAGCTAGTTACAATGATCTGGACACATGCACAACAGTGCCTCAACTGCAGATGATTTGTGCCACAACTACTAAGTTGCATACACTTTACTAAATTCAGCTAGGTTGCATGCACCTTAATTAACTGATGCATGCAAAACTTAAATTAGAAACATAATGCATGCAAACTTGATGAAACTGAAATATGGGGACTCGGGCAGAGAAGAATGCTTCATGGTGAACTGTTGGCCTGGACACTAAATTCTAGAGTGCCTGGCCTTGCTGTGAGAACTCAACCTTGTTGCTAGACCACATCTTGATGAGATTTTCCTCATTCAATATTATTCGTTGGAACTCTGTTGGTTTTATTCTGGGTGTAAGTTATAGTATTCAACATCCATGGAGGTCATTAGCAATTATTTTCCAAGCTATGTAAATGGAAAACAGGGGGGAAGCAATTATTTCTACTTGGAGTACAACTCTGTAAATGGAAAACATAGTAATGAAGCTTCTATGGGCATGTATTTTCAAATTTAAGTTTTAACTTAGAAAATCGCTTTGATGATGGTAAATCTTTGTTCTTGTGGGCATTACTTTCGGAGTTTAATTTCTCTTTGCAAAATGATTTGGGGATGAGTTTAAGTGACCATTTATTGAGTCACTAAATTTGGCTTCTATTTGTTTGAAAATGCATTTACTGTGTCTGTTGTTGATATTTTCCCTGTAAGTACCTTTTGGACCTTCTCTTTAGAAGAATGATCATCATTCCTGTTTATGATGGTTGAAAAAGTTCCACTATTCAAGAGTTGATGCTTTTGGAGTTGGTTGTTGCAACATATTCAATGATTTGTTCATCAAAAGGGAACCCCCCTATAGAGTTTCTTCATATTTTTCCTAGTGATTATGTACAGATGCCACTTTTTCATTTTCAAAACTTATAAATTAAAAGAGAGCATCCTTTTTCTGAACAAAATGGTGCCCAACTTTAATAGGGTCCTATTCTTCCTCTTCCCTTCTTACGTGCTCTGCAGCAAAAGGAAATGCATTTAGGGTCTATTGGTGAGTCTCCAACATTGGAATGCGAAAAAATAAAGGATCGGTGTCGATTCATGTTGAATACACTTGAGAATCTTAAGAAAGCTGATTTGATTCCTCAATTTGATGGCTCTACCATTGTCTCTCTTGCCGGCGATAGAGATATCTAGTCTTGCAAGCAAGATTTGAAGGAAGACAAGTATTTGCTTCTCCATGAGGTTGGGTGCAAAATGATTGTTGATAGAAAAATGCATGATAAGTTTGTTGGCAGTGCATGATGCAATTTACAATCTGAAAATAAAGTAACAAGGCCAGTGATGTTTGAGTTAGATCATAGCATCTGCTGCACAGATATGGGAGCACACCTCCTTTAAAATCCCATCATAAGGACTGTAACATTGTTTCCTTAGAGACTGAGAAACACACCTCGTTTTGATATCTACTATTTGTGAACCTCCTCAGTAATGACTGTGTGTGTGAAAATATGGTTTGTAGTATGGTACTCCAAGTAGAAATTTGCATGTCCTTTGGCCCTTAGTCACCTTCTTTCAAGTTTGGTTCTCTTCATATATAAACTGGTTACATATCCTTGTATCAAGGTTAAATTATAACCACTTCTTATTCTCAGGAAACATTCTAGGTGGAAAAGAGTCATGGATAATGTTTTTTGTAATCTTCATTACCATGTTGGTAAACTCAGTATAATTGGCGTTGTTAGGTATTCTTAGAATTTGATTACTCCATATATGTATTGGAACTGGGATACCATTTTCATATGTCATTTTAAATTAGGGATTTAAGACTGCTTGTTGCTGTTATTCATACCCATATCTTAAAGTAAATATGATAGGATCGATCTCTACATTGTATGACAGGCTCAAAAAATTAAATAAGAAACAGAGTGATTTTCTATATGAAGTCTTTGAGTTGAATAACAGTGAAAATAGAATCTTTTAGCTTGCTTTAATCTGATGGAGGAGTAAGTCATCTGTGTAAATATTTATCTTACATGGAATTGAATTTGAATTTAGCAATTGAAATCCAGATAATCAATGGGAATCTATAAACATGAGAATTGTGTGCATAGATGCTGAAGGGATTATATGCATAGAATCGATGTTATGTGTAGTGATTGATATTATGCTCGACATTGTTACTCTAATTTATATACATTGTTAGCTTTGTATAACAAATAAAATATGAAGGATAAGTGTTCTATCTAATGTGTTTTGATGAAGATAGAGCATCTCAGTTTCCTTTTCAAAAGGATAGGTTATGCTAAATACATAGATTCATTTAGTGGATCTTTCAAAAGCTAGGCATTTTGGCTAAATATACAAAGGATCATTTGTAAGTTGTACAACTTGGGATTAGAATTCATTGATATATTATTCATTACTTTATTGATGTGATGTCAATGCTTGTTGTTTCAAGTTGGTGAACAAGAAATTACAAAAATTGTGTTAAAAATGGGGCATTATATACCTATTCAGTACACACCATTGGAGACCTTTGTCATCATATAAGGCAATGATACTTTATGTTACATAGAAAAAAGTATACATATGTGTATGTCATGAATGTTGAGATTTTACACCATGATTTATGTCATGCTTGTTTGAATTATGTGGATTGTTTGCCAAAAGAATAATGTGGAGCATAATCTTTGATTCTATTAGTTTATTGGTTTGTCAAGATTCAGGTCCCCACATGTCCACTGAACCATTAAGGGACGAGATAACAAGTGGATCCCCCACTTGCCCTGAATCTAGTCAGTGTAGTTGTGTTTCATTGACACCTTCCAGTTGTATTAGTGTTATACCTCCTTCGAGGAAAGAGTCAATTAAAAGTCATTGAAAGAGTCAATGAAAGAGTCAATTAAAAGTCATTGAAAGAGTCAATGTAAACACTCATTGTAAGTCGGGCCAATATAAATTGATAATGTGCCATTGTATTAATTTTATATCATTTTTATCATGCAGGCTTCACTTATTGTTTCTATATCGATTTGGAATTTCAATTTTGGAATATTAAGTAAGATGTCAAACATGGATTGTGGAAATAAAAATAAAACATCAAAACAAAAGGATGTAATATCATATTTTCAAAAGCCTCAGTCCAATAATCCACATCCTATTCATGCTTCAATATCTCTTGAGGAAGGTATCGGTGAGAGAGATGTCAACACTTTTGAGAATGCATCTGTAAACGAGACAATGGATGGTAGAATACATTCCTCTAATGATCAAAGTGAGACAAATGCATTTCCATCTGAAATTGGTAGTTCAAATGTTGAAGATTTTTCATTGCAAGGTGACACAGTGCATTCATGGAAAAGGAAAAAGGGCCAATGGGACATAGGGAGAAAATTCAAAGCTGATTGGGTCTCAAGATACCCACGTATTGAACCAATACCTCCAGCAAATGAGAATGAGACCTCACGAGAAGTTAAATGCATTTCATGTAGTTGGAAACTTAGCAAGGTAGTGAAATTACAGATGAAGTTAGACACAATCGAGAAGCATGTTGGGAAGGTGTATGATAAGAAAACTGCAAATGATGAGAATAAATCTACTGCCAGATGGAAATCTGTTAGCGAATGTCAACATATTCAATTTGAAGTGGAATATAATGAATTCTTACTAAATACGAAAAAACTCGAGGAAAGTGGAGGAACCATCAAATCTCAATTTGGAAGATGATGGAAACACATTTCTTATCAAAGACAATAAAATTAAGCACTGTATTTCACCTCCTACCCAATGGTCATCCTATGACAGATTATCCAAAAATGATGAAATATCTATCTTTTATTCAAGTGCCAAATTTTCCATCTTCTCATTGGTCTTTATCGAGTGGTTGGGAATGGGGAAAATAACTAGCTCAAGTAGAAAAGGACGATATGAAAGAGAAGATTGAAAATGCTACATTTTTGTCACTATCTTTGGATGAAGTTATGGCTATTGATAATACTTCGTGGATTTGCATGAGCATTTATATGGTCAATGACCATATCAGGCATTCCTATCTACTTGGAATCCATAAAATGATCAAAGGTTCTACTGCAGAAAATATTTATGAACTTGTTATTGATAGTTTGAAGGAAATTGGTGGTATGGATCATTCCATGATCACAAAAAAGTTAGTATGTGTTGGAGCAGATGGAGCATCAGTAACACAAGGAAAAAGGAATGGCCTTTGTGCTAGAATGCAACTCTTAGCTTCACTGTATATGTTCAGTATTCATTGTATGGCTCACAGGATGAATATTGCATTTAAAATAGTGAGCAACTTTTCATTGGTTTCAAAGGTAGAATATCTTGTGCGTGAGGTTCATGCATACTTTTGTTGGAGTCCCAAACGATTTTTAGAGTTTACTTTTTTTTCTGATGGTGTTAAAAATGGAAAAAAACTATCAAAAGATGTTGATACAAGATGGATATCATTAAAGGGACCAGCTGAAAGACTATTCAATGAATATGAATCCTTGGTAGGGGTGATGTATGAAGATCGCTCAAGTGTAGAAAAAGCTCAAACTCTTCTATTTCTACTAACTGATATAGAGACATTATTAACATTGGCTAGAATTCTTCCTATGCTTCATGAAATGAATAACCTCATGAAGATGGCTCAGAGTCGTACGATGTATATTGCTGAATACACAAGAGAAAGAAAATTAACATGTCTTGCATTGGATAATTTGTATATTATGGAAGATTCTTTTACAGATTTAGCATTTACAAATTGGAGGAATATTATCAATATAGAAAATGATGAATTTTTTTTTTTAAGTTTGATGAAAAAGGGATGCTATGTATGGTAGTTCATGGGAATATGGTTCCCTTTTATTATAATGAAAAGATAGGAAGATCCACCAAACAGTGCTTCGTCTCAAGAGAACGATTTCACGATGTTGTAATTTCAGTAAGAGACAACTTGAAAGAAATTGCAAAACCACTATCATCAGAGATAAGAGAACAGTTTCCTCGAGATGAATTATTGGAGGCCATGTCTATCATATACCCTCAATATTGGGACCATAGTCAAAATGAAAAAATTTTAGAAGCTGACTTTATAAAGAAAATCAATATTTTGCACAACCATTTTTGTCGAGAGGCCGAAATACAAGGAGAACATATTCAAGGTATTTTAGATAAAGAAAAAATGGCAGATCAATATCAATGCTTTGGTAAAACATTGTGGGACCAATTTTCTTTGTCGGATAGTAAAGAATATGGTGCAATTACAAGATTATGGACTAAGCTCAGTGGTAGCGAAGTGCTACGGGAAAGAATGTCAGAATATTTCAAATTAGCAGATTCATGTCAAACCATGATTTTGGGATCAATGGAGGATGAGAGAATGTTTACTGCACTGACATTCTTGAAGTCAAAGTTGAGGAACAAGATTGATAAAAATGTGGATACATGCTTAAGATTATATGTAACAAAGTATGAGGTTGACAATTTTCCATATGAAAGAGAATTAGCTCTTTTGCGATCAGATCATGAAAGAAGGGGAGAAAACAATATAACAAATATCTCTAATGAACTTGATGTGGAAAATGAGGACCAGAGCCAGAATGTCGAAAATGTTGAAAATGAGGACCAGGGCCAAAATGTGAGTTGGAAATTGGATTTCACCTAAGATTGTATATGATCTAATACACATTAAGGACTCTTGAGTCTTATTTTTGTCCAGATGTTCCATGTACCCTTGCTATTGATCACTATATGTGAATTTGAGGTCGTGTTTTAGGTAAAAATAGATTCTACATTGTACTTTTTTGTTGTAACATTGATGATTTGAGCTACATTACCTTCATGTAGGTTATTTTAATATTGATGTTTTGACATTAACCTCTTACATTGTCTCTTTCTTGTATGTGATAGGAAGTGACGGTGGAATTTGAGAAAGCTAGGCCTAGGAGCTATCTCTACATAGATAGTGTCCTAACATTAAAGGATAAATAACTAATTTGACAACACTTTCGCTAAGCAAGAATGAGCTCATTCAAGTACATGAAACCATGTTGGTGTTTAACAGGAATAGCTTTACAATTTTTTATGGTTTGTTTATTGCTTGTGTTTGAAGCATTTTGTCACTTTTGAAGTTTGTGTGTATTTTGGTTAAATATTGTGTTAGTCCCTCGAATGCTTATAGTTCTCATTTGATGCTTTATTTAGCCATTTGTTGTAGCTTGAATCAAGATTGGTTTTGGTTTTAATCGGTTTCCATTGATTCAGGGTTTGAGAAAAGATATTTTTATTGCATTTTAGTTGCATGAATTAATTGTCTTCACTTTTTCGAATCTCGATTCTTTTATGTTGATTGCATATTTTCTTTGTAAATACTTATCAGTATTCAAAAAAATAAATGAGCTCTACATAGCTAAGCGAAGAGAAAAATGGTCTATGCATTAGGTTCCTATGAATTGATTGTAGGATACCTATTGGCACGAGACCAACATTCATCTAATGCAATAATCAATTGGCATAATTACAATGCATAATTGTATTAGCCTCCAGTGACAACTATTCTTCCAGAAGACTGTCATTATCAACCAAATATTTTGTGAGGTTGCTTGTATTTCATTGATGGTACTGATTCTCTATTGTTTAATTCCTATATATTGTTGAGGCTGTTGCTTTGTTTTTTTTTAGCTGGGTCGTAGTCTTGATCGGGCTGCTAAGCCTTACTAAACCTTACTAAACCTGCCTAGGCTGATATGTGACTGTATTGACGATTCTATGTTGGGTCGTGACATTTATGACCTTGCTTGACCTTGTGGGCTATTGTAGATAGGGTCGTGACTTTTGGGGCTTCTATATATGTCTTTTGAACCTTGTGGGCTTCTAGATCTGAACCATGAACACTTGCTAAATTGTTAAACTCATATGGGACTGTTTAAAGGATGTTTGGATTAAGTTGTGATCATTGTGAGACCTCTAAGTTTGAACCATGAATTTCCTAAGGTCTGTTCATCCTATTAGAAAGGGATGCAATTTTTTTAGGCCTGTTTGGAGCAGGCTATGACTACTGGTTGTTTTGAAACATTGATATAGATCTGTAATAATGAATTAGTAGCTTCATAATAATGATAGATCAGATCTGAAGCAGTCCCAAACTGATGTGTGTTCAAGTGGTGGAAGGGGGGTTGGTTTTTGATGGGATTGAGACTCCCTGGCCATTTGTTGGATGGATAGGATGAATTTTTCTCTCATCTGTTGTTCTCAGAGTCCCTATCCTCTATGTTCCTCATTTTTGGTCTATCAGTTCAATTATTATGGAATCCTAAAGAATGCCAAATAGAATCCAAACCCCAATTCATCGGTAGTCTAGTATCTTGTGCTTTTTATTAGACTGTGTATTTCAATGACTGTCAAGTTCATACCTATTTCAATTTATAAGGTATTCATCTCTTATGATGGATCTAGATAGAAACAGGAGACAACCTACTTGTGATGTTGAGTTGGGAATTTTATAATTATATCTACATTGTGGCTCTACCATTGCATTGGGAAACTTATTAACAAATTCATTATTTTTACTAATTAAAGACGAAAGGTATTAATTTTTGAGTTGGGAATTTTTTAATTGTACCTACATTGTGGCTCTACCATTGTGTTGGGAAAGTTATTGATGAATTTATTATTTTTACTAATTGAAGAGGAGGGGTATTAATGTTGAATGGAATCCCAACAGAGGGATATGCCATTGAAGTGAGATAGTTTGCAACATCACATAGATAATAGTTGCAAGTTAATATTGAGAACATATTTAATTACTATAAAAAAAGATCGATCCCTTGGAGAGAAATTTACTCATCACTTGGAACAATAAATATGCTTACATTCTTCTCACCAGATCTTAGTCACTGTCTTTTGTATGCCGATGAGCAAGTTATGCATGAACCACGGGAGATGAATGTCTGTGGTGATAAAGGTGCCCTCCTTGGCCTTAGGTCCTTGCTTCTTGCACTAAGGATAAGCTTCTTTGAAGGAAAATTCTGGCTGTTGGATTCCCTCCTTTTCCAGAGGGGAGTCTGCTGCAAAGTCTCCATCCAATGTTCCATATTTGAAGGGTATTAATCCAGGTTCTTCAATTAAAGGTGCTTCTCTTCTCTAAGTGATATAAGTTAAAGATGTGGTTAGATCTATCAATGACTCAATGGTTCTCAACCCCAAAATTTGTCTCATGCTGGAAGATTCATAATGGAGATATCAGGCTCTATCTAGGTTCAGAAAGTATCATCAAAATATGTTTGTAATAACACTAAAGCCTTCAAATATGAGGCTGTGACTGCTGGTTGTTTTGACATGTTGATATAGGTCTGTAATAATGAATTAGTAGCTTCATAATAGTGATAGATCAGATCTGAAGCAGTCCCAAACTAATGTGTGTTCAAGTGGTGGTAGGGGGTTGATTTTTGATGGGATTGAGACTCCCTGACCATTTGCTGGATGGACAAGCTGAATTTGTCTCTCATTCGTTGTTCTCAGGGGGGTTTATTTTAGATATGCATCTTTTATCGAGCATAGACACACTTCTTCCTTTTCAAAGATCTCCTTATATATCTTCTACACAATCTTCAAAATTCTGTGAAAACTGAAGGAAGAAACCCTGTTGTTCAAAGCTTTCAGCCTTTTATCCCACCAACTGTTCAAACCCCTCTAGACTTTCAAGCTCCTCCTTGTGTTCTGAATCCACCTAGACAAATGGTTGCTAGGTTTTCTCCATTCATCATAGGAGACCTATTGGAATGAGACCAGCATTCCTCTAATTGGAATAATTTTCATATGTTAGGTACTAATTCCCAAAATAATTTGAAATGAGTGGAACCAATCCACCAATTAATTGATTGATCTTCTTTGTTCCCTCAATGTCAAGATTCTTTTGCAATTATATGTCTAGTTAATAAATTTTGGAACTGAATTGTATGCCTATGTGCAACTCGAGATATCTTTAGCAACCATGCTCCTACAAATTTCAATAGCATCCTTAAATAATTGTTTTTGTTGCACTGCATAGAGCCTAGGTGCTCCAAGACCTGTCTTCTTATTCTAAATTGGTTCATGATCATTAATATATGCTTAGGTCATGAACCTCCTTTGTTGATTGCATTTGTTTTATCATGGATGGATGGCTTAGTATGATGCCTTGGAGTCCAGATTGGTAGATCTTTGGTTCATGTGATGGTGACATGGATAACTTATGATCTAATTTGATATGGATGGAGCTCTCTAAGCCCTCAGTAGTTCTATGGATGATTGAAAGAAAACCCAGGCATGTTGTCCTGTTTAATCCTCATACACGAATCAAAATGATTTCTGGGCACATTCCTTGATGACCTGGGCATATGTTGAGCCTCCTAACAACCTAATTAGTTGATTTGGGATATTTTGGGTAGTTCTAGTATTTTTTAGCCTCAAACAACAACAGATCAAATATGTCCCAACCTTCAAATAACCATAAATCAAGCAAATCCAAGCATTGGTGTGTTTTGGGTACATTTTTGACAAGTTTATGCATCATAGCAATGGTTGTTGGGAAGTAGGGCAGACCCGGGTTTAATCCTTATGTGTC
>LPNX010976196.1:90228-106770 GCA_001517045.1 Pseudotsuga menziesii | reverse complement strand
TATATATATATATATATATATATATATATTTCGCAGATACGTGAATAATTGTGACTTACTTAACCCACTACAGGGAATTCACAGCGAGGCTTATTACTAGCAGTGATCTTGTGTTATCAGATGTATACAGATTTAATGCATAAAAATAACAGAAACAGAAACAACACAATAAACCACGACACCAAATATAACGTGGTTCACCCCCAATGTAGGGGCTACGTCCACAAACTACGTTTTATTCAACTTGCTACAAAACCACAGTTTGATCTGCGCACTCAGCTGCAGATCCCTTCGGTCCTTAACAGCCGCGCACACAGCAGCAGGCCTCTACGCACACAGCTGCAGAGGTCGTCCACGCACACAGCTGGGACTTAACCTTTCCTTAAAAATCAACCTTAGCTTCACCTTATTCTTTCTTACATCATAAAAACCTAACCTGTCTTCTTTACACAAGCGCTTATTTATACTGCGCATTTTTACAAAACCATGTTCTTAAACCATGGGCACCCAAGAGAAACCCTAAACCCTGGATTTAAACCACGGGTTTATTACAAAAAGGGGTTTTGACTTACCCTGACACCCCTAAGACTATCTTGACCCATAACTCCGCTTACCAACAGCTGCGAAGTTACCAAAACTAGTAATCCTTAGGGTACGCGCCCCAACAGGCCCCTAAGACTCACTAGTGGCCCGTCCTGGGGCACTCTGCGAGGACTCTGGTGGGAGAATCTTCTGCGCAAGGGTCTGGAAGCGACTGGTGAGATTATGCAGTATATCATCAATGGCTTTCTCCTTTTCCACCAATTCCTGTAATACTGAAGAGGAGTCTGTGTTAGCCTTTTCCTACGCAAAAGTGTCATAGGTCTTCAAAAGTTTGAGCTGGCTTTCCGCAGTATTGCTCAATTCTAATGCTTCATCAACCAGGGGCTGTAACGCATTTTCTAGCAGCGTTACCTTCGTCCTACAGGACTCGATTTCCTGCTGAAGTTCCTTGCTGCGCTTCACTTTAGCCATCTTCTGCATAGGTGGCAGCGTTTTGATTTCTATTCTGACTGCATCTAATTCATCCTGGCGCAACTTGATGGTTTCCTGAATCTTCCCTACATCTGGATGGTCCTGTAGGTTTGCCCATGCTTCTATGCTGTCTTCCATTAGTTTTGCGACGCTGGCCACATTATCTGATATTTTTGCTGCTGAAGCCTTGATGTCCTGCTGGCGTTGTTCTCGGACCTCTGGTGGAGTCTCAGGAGGAATTCGCAGTTGAAGTTCTGCAATCTAGTGCTGGTGTTCTATCTTCATCCTTTCAACCTCGCTGCGAGACTACTGGGCATAGTCTCTCAGCTTGGCGATTCTCTGCTCTGGTTCCTCTGTTCCCTGTATGTCGGAGTCAGAAAGACTCCGACATGCCTCGTCCAATGCTCGCATCAGCGTAGTTGTTGTCTGTTCAGCCTCTTTCTTCTGTTGTGCGATCTCTTCTAGGCGTGCTGCAAAGGTTTTGTTTTGTTTGATGGTGTCTTCCAATTGGATTTGTGACACTTGGGTTCAAGCATGGATCTCCTTTGTAATCGCGAGCTGACAGAGGTACAACTCTGACATAGACATCTTTGTATAATCAAGCCCCGCGGTTATATTCGTCTGGGGTCGAGAATCTGTGTCAGGCTGTATCAGATTTGCGCTTGATACCTGTCCCTGGTGATATCTGGGTGGCCATTGCCTAATATCCTACTGCGTGGGTCCCATAGTGCTACTTGTCGCAGTACTGTGCGCTGATTTTGCTGCTATCTCTTTTAACTCCGATACCCTGTTTGCGATACCTGAGAGGCCAGCAAGATGCAGTTCCGCAAACTCTGACCATTTTTTAGTAAGCGCTGTCGTAGACTGTTCTAGAGCTTGCTCCAGCGCATCCAGCGTGATAGTGGCTTCTTCCTCGATATCTTTGTCCTTCGATGCTTTTTCCTTTTTGTGGGACTGCGGCTTGGTTACCTCAGCTACTTCTGGTGACTTGTGCTTCGTTGGTGGGTTAGGATCTTATATGGTCTTGACCGACTCCTCATCCTGTTCATCCTGTTCATCCTATCCGCCGTCTCCACCCTGGACGTCATCATTCATCTGTGAATCACTTAGGTCTTCGCTATCTTCCAATGGGCTTTGCTGTTGCGCCTGACTAGTACCTGCGCCGATATTGGTAGCTGGGGGAACCGGAATAGAGGGTTTTTTCCCTAAATATTTTAGCCATTCGGCCAGCCATTGCTGAACTATCCGCCTGATCTCTGGTTCGGTGACTACATATGGTAATTTGAAGCATTGTCGTTGACGATCTGCACGAGCTTGAATGAAAACATGATGCATATCGGCACTAAAGTGCGCGACGCCCTCGTATTGAGAGAACACTTCGTTGGTAATTCGAGGTGTTCGCACAATCTCATAGTGAATACTCATAGCATAGAAGACGAACACAGTGTTTGTCATCTGGTGGGATTCCTTATCTGAGGATATCCATAGGGAGGCATACCTCGCTGCCCCTGGTGTGCCGGGGTTTATTTCTACAAACTGGGCTTCAGTGGGTTCTTTCCACCCAACTAATGCAATAAGGATTATAAGCCAGGAATAATGAAAAGGTCTACCTTTTTCTTGCGCATCGCGGGAATCCTCCAGAAACTCCTTCGCAAGATATCTGGCCCAATTATAAGTATACCCCTCAGCGCAGTTCATAGCAATCTGGATAACCGGGGCAGGTACTTCAGTTGGCCTGCATTTCCGTATGAGTTTGCAGGCTAAGATTTCAGCTGCAAATCGAATGGGCTTCTCCTGAATCGCGGAAGTGTGATACCCCTGTTTCCCTTTTGTCAGGCCAAACCGCTCCTTCATGGTTTGCGCGAGCTTTGTATCGTCATGTTTGGACGGAAATTCAGTTCCTGGATCAGGTCCTGCCATGGGTAAACCTGTGATCTTATGGATGAGGGCGGCGTCAATAGGAATTTGCTGGTCCCCTATCCATAAATAGCCGTCATGCACCAGGGCTAGTAACTGCTTGGCCACTACAGTCACATGTATGCCGCATCCGAAATGGGGAATGTTAAGTATCTTGAGTAGGCCAGCTTTGTCCAGGCCCGCAGCCCATGTTTGCACTTCCAGTAGTGTGACCCTATGATCTGGGTACTTAACGCGGTGCAAGTATTCTGCTGGTTCAAACTGTGGGAACTTGCCATGGTCATTGGTGTCGTGATCGCTGTACTTAAGCCGATCAATCTTCCCTGTCATACTTCCGATCAACTTTACTCCTGGTGGCAGCGAGGGTGTGGCTAATGTAAATTGCTTTGTACGACGGGACAACGCAGTTCCTAGGCGAACAGGTGGTAGATATGGTGGCCGTGGTGGTGGAATATTCTCCCTTCCCCTGGCCGGGGCCTGTGTGGAGCCAGAGGGCTCCATAGGATTAGCTGCTGGTGTTTGCCCTGTTTGCCGCTGCCGGTCTTGGTTGCGCTTGGTGCGAACTTCAGTTCTAGACTTTTTCCTGGCAGACCGTGTCTGCATCGTCCATGGTGGTGCTAGGGGAGTGTCTTCATAGTGAGCTAGGGCATGCGGCCGATTAGAGCAGGTGATCAGACCCTCTTGCTCGAATTCTCTAACCAAAGCGTCAATCTCGCATTCGGTGGTCATGTGTTCGCTCAGAAATATTGAAGAAATGCAGGATGCAATTTTGCCTAACTTAGGCGTCTTCTTATACACGCCATCAATCAAATCGGGCTGGACAGTGCATTGAAGGCACCAAATCTGACAAAAATCTTGTCCATGTGGAGCGCGATTGCCGGTACTGGTCTTAGTACAGTCATTTAAAGCAATTAAAATTCTGCCGCCGCCAAATTGGCTGCCTCCCAGCGGTCGAATTTTGAGCCTCGCTACATTTTTGGGTCACGACAGAATCATGGTTGAAGCCTCAGGGCAATAGGAAACCTCAGCCCAATAGTGCCCTTCGACCCGACTGGGTAGTATCTGTGACAGGACTATTAGGTTTGAGGCACTAGTGTCTTGGCTCTGCCCCTTGGTTTGGTATCCAATTCCTGGATGATCAACATTTGCCTTGTCGTGGTTTGATCGGAAAGCTATATCTAAAACAAGACCACTTTTATTAAAGGAAAATGTGATCAAAAAGCGATCCACAAGATCATCCCCACTTACAGTACCGTGGCGGAGCTCAACCTTCATATGCCCATTTTTCGCTATAGGGTCCAAGATATGTATGAACTTATGCACCCACTCCTTACGAGGTGTGTTTTCCATTGCTGTATATTTCTGCCTCAAATGTCCCTGAGGGCTATTCCGCGCCTTGAACTTACTTCGCACTTCTTGTGCTTGCCTTATGAATCTGGGGCGCAGGAATTTCTGGTAGGTTCCCCGACGGGGTTGAGACTTTGTATGATCGGTCCCCCATGCTGCTGTAGCTTCTAATGCTATTTCCAGACTCTGGGTGTTTTGTGACTGAGGTACTCGTTCTGACATAGGTGCAATAAATTCTCCAGGGTCTGTCATCCCAACATGTGCAGGCAATTCTCTAGGCTATGCACTAAGGCATAGAAGAGACTGAGTGATCTGCGCGCATCTATGGCCATGTAGCTCGTACAGTCGATTCTGCCAATTCTCCAGACCATCGTCTGAATCAGACATGCAGGAACTATCACATTGCCAATCCATTACACCATCATCATTAGGCTCGACATAATCTGCATTCTTGGCTGTGATGTTGTAGATGTGGTCTAGAGTATCCTGCTCCCCTTCATCTCTGAGTGGTTCTGTATATCTTTCTCCTTGGGATGGATCGAGGGGTATAATAACGCGCAGGCCATTTCCTTCGAAGGTCATCTGTCTCCTTTTAAGGTTGATGATTGCAGCATTGGCCATGGCCCACTCAATTCCCAACAGGGCTGGGTAAGGGTTGCTGTCATCAATGATCTCAATAAATTCAAAATCTACTAGAGTACTGACCCCATCGATGTCGATTGGAACACTAAGAAGTCTCCCTAGCGGTACAATCCTTTGCTGGTTAGCTAGTCGCAGTTGTATAGGTGACCAAACCAGGGAAGGCTTTCCCATTTGTCCCTAGGTCTGCTTGGGTAGGACATTAACGTCTGATCCAAGATCCAAAATGACATCAGTCATATCATATTCTCCTATCTGAACGTTCAATCTCATTTCCCTTCCCGTTCTTTGGACACGACTAATAGTTTTCTCCTGATCAATTCCTCTCTGAGGGTCTGTGACAGCAAGAACTTTTTGTAGCTCTTTTAGAGCGTTTCGATTCTGCAAGAGTTTCATACAGCTCTGCAAGAAAGAGGATAGTGTACTTACTTTATCCATCGATGCCTCCTGTGGCTGCGATGCCTGCTGAGGTTGCCGCACAGGTACTTCTACAGCGCCAGGGTCAACACTATCGCACAGGGCCTCCTAGACTGGGACTTGGTCCTTCGCAGGGTCAAGGGCTGGGACTTTCTTGGAGGCCTTTTGTACGCACACCGCGGCAGGTTTCTTTGGTGAGTCTTGAGTATGCGTCGTAGCTCCACTCCGGGTGACCACATTGAGGGCTGGGGCAGGTCTTTGCTCCACGGAAATCAACTGAATATTTGGAGTAGGGCCACGGTTGTTTTCCTGAATCTTTACGAGGAGCTGGGGGCACTGTTCAATCACGTGGTCGACTGCGTGGCAATACCGACAGGTCGTAGTGGGGTTCCGACAGTCGCGAGCCAAGTGACCAGCTTGGTTACAATTGTAACACACAACCTGGCATCTACCTCTTCCGGTCATTCCACCACGGCCACGGCCGCCAAAAGCACCTCTTCCGGAGGCGCCGTCGCGGTAACCATAGCCATCATTATTCAAAACTTCATTGTGGACTCGGTAGGCATCAGAGGTGCGCTCTCGCATAAGGTCATAGCTACGACACTCTTCTTCATTATGCCCTACGGACTTACAGAACTGGAATTAGGGGTTTTTGGGAACTTGAGCATATCGCTAAAGAAGATGGCAGTGCTCAGGGTGATGCTGGCCAGAGGTTCGGAAAATCTCACAATATAGAACACCGGCATTGAATTGGTTGGGCGTGCCCGTATTTAGATATGTTCTGACCACGGGGCACTGGTCCCTATCGTGACCCTCGGACCGACATTGCATACACCAGACCTCCTCTCGACTGGTTTTAGCTTTCTTCATGTCACGAAGCTCCAGGGCCATCGCTGCCAGCTGCGCTTGGATTTGAGCAAGACCAGAATCGTCTCCGACGGGAGCGGTCTCTAGCTTCATTGCGATTTCCAGAGCCTCTTGCTGGTCAGCAACCTTCTGTTGCATGAGCGGAGTTCTGATATGCGGCAATAACACTGCGATAAACCATTCCTTGTGCTGCGCAGGACTAATGGTGAAGCTCACTTGGTCTAATAGAACGTTGAATCTCTGGTCAAAGTCCCACATGGATTCTCCGCGCCGCTGTTGAATCTCTTTGAGTTCAGTGATGCTCTGCGATTCTGATTTTGGTTTCTTAAATTCCTTAATGATGGCGGCCTTGATTTCATCCAAAGTGGGGTGCTGATTACTGGAGAATTTCATGAACCAGGTCAAAGCCCGGTCACGAAAGGAAGTAATGAGCTGCGCGGTTCGCACATCCAGGTCAGTAATACTCTTCGCGTTCCAGACGGCCTCACATAAAAAACAAAACTGTTCTGGATCTTCTGATCCCGTTCCTTTGGAGATGGGTAGCTTAATGTCATCAGCTAGGTGGGCCATGGTGGTTCTGGGAGGGTTGGGAGGGGGACAGGATGTTGATGGGGGGGGATTTACGAGGGCAGATTGACCTGTGGCCGGAATACTTGGACTTGGTTTCCTGTCACACTGCGACCGAACTTTAGGGGTAACAAAGCGACACTGGGGGGTAACAGGAGGGTTTCCTACCGAAGGGTTTTCTTTAGGGTCTGGCTGTGGAGGGTTTACAGGGGGAAATGCGGTGGTCTGTCCTGAGGAGTAGGACTCAAAATATCTTTTGTACCTTTGCTCACTTCGCGGCAACCCACTTTGTGCGTCGAGAATATTCTCACTTGCAAACATATGTTAGTACTACTAAACTAACAGTCTGATTCAAAAAATAATATACCCTTTTCAACCAATAGTATTTTAATCTTCAAGCTTAAGGAATTTAAAAACTTACCACGGGGCCCTTTGAAAAACTGTCGTTCAGCTTCGCTGAAAGAAGTGCTTGTATCAATGGCAAACTCTGTCACGAAGGCTTCCAATGTTCGCATCGTCCAGAAATCGACAGCGCGGGATACCTCGTTGTTCATGTGTTGCACAAGATTGACCCTTGCGGGGGTCCACACAGGAATCCGTTGAGCTTGAAAGTACGTCCTCCTCTCTGTTAACCTAGACAGCCACTGGTGCAACTCTATGTGGAAACTACCAAAGAAAATTTCATAAGTATCACAAAAAACATACCTTTGTAAAAATTCACTTGCGCTTCGACACGGATTCGTATTCTCTTGCTGTACAAATTTCAGACAAGTCTCAACAAACCAATCACCGATTTCCTTCACAGGAGCCTCTAGAACATAGCCCCTGAGGTACAATGTAAACACCTCTTGAGCAGGTACTGAGTTCAACCGGCAACGGAACCAATTTGTTGGGAAGTAGGGCAGACCCGGGTTTAATCCTTATGTGTCGCACCAACAAAAGACCCACTGTGTTGGCCCTTTTGGCAACAACCTGCGCGCAGGTTGCAGTCTCACCCGAAACAGCAATGGGGTGCCACAGAATCAGGTTTCTGCACGCAGAGAGGGGTATTACTGTACCTTAGCCTTTAATAAACTTATTAATCAACAATTACTCACTCTGTCACTCATTTATATATATATATATATATATATATTTCGCAGATAGATGAATAATCATGACTTGCTTAACCCACTACAGGGAATTCACAGCAAGGCTTATTACTAGCAGTGATCTTGTGTTATCAGATGTATACAGATTTAATGCATAAAAATAGCAGAAACAGAAACAACACAATAAACCACGACACCAAATATAACGTGGTTCACCCCCAATGTAGGGGCTACGTCCACAAACTGCGTTTTATTCAACTTGCTACAAAATCACAGTTTGATCTGCGCACTCAGCTGCAGATCCCTTCAGTCCTTAATAGCCGCACACACAGCTGCAGATCTTTCCTTCTCTTCTTACAAAATCCCTCTGTGCACACAGCTGGGACTTAACCTTTCCTTACAAATCAACCTTAGCTTCGCCTTATTCTTTCTTACATCATAAAAACCTAACCTATCTTCTTTACACAAGTGCTTATTTATACTGCGCATTTTTACAAAACCATGTTCTTAAACCATGGGCACCCAAGAGAAAACCTAAGCCCTGGATTTAAACCATGGGTTTATTACAAAAAGGGGTTTTGACTTACCCTGACACCCCTAAGACTATCTTGACCCATAACTCCGCTTACCAACAGCCGCGAAGTTACCAAAACTAGTAATCCTTAGGGTACGCGCCCCAACAATGGTAAAGTGGCTAAAACTTAGACCTGTACACTTCTGAAAATGAGTAGCAGCAGTAAACAATGGATATTTGGGAAATAAATACATGTTGTTGGGAACATACTAGGCTCTAAAAGCAGACGAGTTAAATTCAAATTGCATGCGTCATATTATCCCATCTTGGTTAGACCCATTTGAATTAGTGTGTTGTGATCCTGAGGTAGAAGATATAAAAAAGGTGGCATTTCTGAGATTTGTCCAGTTGCTGGTTTTTATCCATGACAAAGTACTTAATAGGCTGAACTTGTACATGTCCCCAAAGCTAGGACCATTTCTGTGTGGGAACAATCCTATTTGCCCATTTAAATGGGTTTTGATTTGGTTGCTTTTGATGAATGTACATGGCACCAAAGAAAAAATACTTAGACGAGTTAAATTCAAATTACATGCATCATATTATCCCATCTTGCTCAAACCCATTTGAATTAGTGTGCTGTGATCCTGAGGTAAAAGATATAAAAAAGGTGGCATTTTTGAGATTTTTCCAGTTGTTGGTTTCTATCCATGACAAAGTACTTAATAGGATGAACTTGTACATGCCCCCAAAGCTAGGACCATTTCTATGTGGGAACAATCCTATTCTCCCATTTAAATGGGGTTTTGATTTGGTTGCTTTTGATGAATGTACTTGATTCTTGTCTTTATTTGATGCTCAAGTGTCTAAGGTTTTAATATACAGGTTTGATGAATCATTCCGGAATATAGACTGGACATGTTTGATGAAGCATTTTCAAACATACCCAAAGCTACATAGAATACATAATCAGTGGCTGCTGTGACAAAAAATACTTCAAAGTTCAATCTATGCCCATATTTGGAATTTAGTTTGGTTATTTCCACTAAACTTGCCCAAGTCTATTGCAACATGGGACCAGGATGCTTAGACTTGCTAGATATACTTATAATTGGACCAAATTTGGACTTAACTCTACTTGGGATCAGGGACAGCCCTAAATTCACTCAAGATCTGCCCAGAATGTGGAGAAATTAAGATCTTTATTATTGTTCTTTACTTGCAGATTGACCAGACTTCTTATTGCTAGTTGATGCCAAATCATGGTTGTCACTACAAGGAATATGCCCACATTATACCCAGGACCGATCTTGTTGTTGTTTGGAGGGTTGAGACATGGTTAAAACATACCCATAACTGTCTAGAATGTGCAGAAATGATAGGAAACAACCCAACATGGAGTGTTGCTACAAGAATTAGGTTGCTTGCTTCCCATAATTCAGAATAAATAGGTTTTACTTATGTTTCCTTCCACAAACTTGTTCCCAATGTGCCCATATTTACCCAAAGATGCTTCTTAGTGCTATCCAAGGGCCATAACAGCACTAATTGCTGCTAATTGAAGATTGGAGTATGCCCATAATTTGAGACGAATAGGCCATGACTCACAAAACTGCTTAGATCTAATGAATGTTTCCATTGCTGAACTATTATGCTTCAAACAAGGCTCTAGTTCAAGGTCAAACAAACAACATATTCCATGAAGCATTATCACTAAGGCATCATCATCTAGGATCTAGCACTTAGGACCAAATCATTTAATCTCCATCACATACACTCCCCGGATGAGATTGCGATGAAGGTGGTCACCCATGCAAAATGGGACGTAACACCTATTATTAAACTTGTCATAATTGAAAGATAGTCCAAGATGCAAAAATCCTTGTGTGATACATATTGAGCTTAGGGATCATGAAAAACATGCTTGTCATGATTCCATAAAAGATATTGTCCCAAAAAATGCATCATGGAGGGGTGTCCCAGAAGCTGTAGTTACAAAGATCACTTCCATGAATAGACAAGTGATGAACATCTCGGTGGTAATACGCATTCTTGTCATAAGAAATGTGAAGCGGATGGCATTCATGAAGATATTGTCCCAAAAAATGAATCATGGAGGGGTGTCCCAGGAGCTGCAGTTACAAGGATCACTCCCATGAATTGACAAGTGATGAACATCTTTGTGGTAATGAGCATTCTTGTCATAAGAAATGTGAAGCAGATGGAATTTGTGAAAATTTCACTGAACTTGTATGACATACAAGCTCATTTCAAAGCATGTCTTTGAACAAAATGGTGTACAAAAGGATTATTGCATTGCCATACCACCTTTTAAAAAATGTTGTGCATTATTGTAAGGTTAGATGTCAAGCTTGTGGTTATTTTTGTTAACGACCCATCAATCATTCTAGTTTACATAATACAACTCATGGGAACATGAAGAGTGTCAATTTTGCATCAGATCAGGAATTTTGATATCCATTGCCCGAAATATACTCCAGGGGAATCTTGTTGATTTTTCTTGTGCAACATTGAGAGCCATTCTCTTGTTGAATGGAGACATTTGGTCAAGGACTAGGATCTAGAACTGATCTTGCATTGGGGGAAATCAGCCTTGTGTTGAGTAGCCATTCTGTTGAATGGATACATCTGGTCACGGACTACGATGTGGAACCAGTCTTGCATTGGGGGAACTCAGCCTTGTGCTGAGTAGCCATTCTTCTAAATGGGACATCTGGTCAAGGACCAGGATGTGGAACCAATCCAACATTGGGGGAACTCAGCCTTGAGCTGAGTATCCATTCTCTTAAATGGAGACATCTGGTCACGGGCCAAGATGTGGAACCAATCCAGCACTGGGTGAAGTCAGTTGAACTGAGTGGCCATTCTTTGAATGGAGGTACCTGATGAACCAATCTAGGACTGGGGGACTCGGCCAATGGATGAGGGCCATTCTCCAAGAGAATGGAGGGGCTTGATCAGTTACCAAGTATTTGACCTTGAATTCAAATCATGCATCCTAGAGCTGAGGGACCTGGTCAGTTACTAGGACATCATTGTAAGCCCTAGACTAGGTCTGGGCATGTGAGGCACTCCTTCCCTCAATCTGTGGGATTTGTAATCTTCTCCAGCGATTAGCTACCCCTGGTTAAGACACCTAGTACCCGATATTGGTGGCACAAGGAATTTGAGATAAAAGCATTAGTAATTCTCTCCATTTATGATGATGTACTTTGAGTGGGTCTGAAGGATACCCTATGACCACTTGTTTTGACCACAGGGCACTTGGAAAAGGTTAAAAGGTAAAATTCAAAAATACATAAGGACCTTTGGACCACCAAGGAGTCAAAGTGAAAGTACAAAAAAACCTCCAGAACCACTAAAGGTGAAAGACAAAAAGACAAAAGAATAAAATATTATTATTTTCTTTTTGAGTTTTGGCCCACTTCCAGGTAATTCAAAGGATATAAAAGAAGATCAACTCAATTCATTTGACACACTTGCTTATCATCATTCAGCTGCTCCTGGATATTTGATCTAGAGGAGAGAGAAGGTTCTGGTCTTTTTGGGTTATATGCCCTAGCATGGACGCTTTCTAGCCTTCATCAGCAACTAACTACAGCCAAACCCTAAGAAACTAGGGCATCACTGTAGATACCCAAATCTACCAGGGTATCTTCTTCACTTCTTCATGTGCTAGGGAACTCCCATAAGCCCTCACGGCAGCAACAACAAGGTCACAGGTAGCTCGTATACATCTTCGGGCAGTCTCCATCCAAGCTCAGTCATGCCCTAAACCTACAGACAGGTCTTGGGAAGAAATTTAGGCATCCCTATAGCTACCTTTGGGCACATTTGGGCAGCCACCCAGAATCCCAGGAAGGCTCAAGCTGAAGGCTGAGATCACGGAAAACCATGAAGCAAGCTCCAAGCAGCAGACAATTGTTCCAAGAATTAGAAAAAAGTATGGGCAGCTCTATAGGGAAAACCTGGGTTTAATCCTTTTGCTTCGCACCAACAAAAGACCCATAGTGTTGGCCCTTTCAGCAACAACCTGCGAACAGGTTGCAGTCTCACCCAAAACAGCTATGGGGTGCTGCAAAATCATGTTTCTGCAAGCAGAGAGGGATATTACTGTACCTTAGCCTTTAACAACTATTATCAATAACCACAGAGCTCCGACATTCATATATATAGAACTTTGCAGATAAATAAACAAACAATGACTTGCTTAACCCGTTGCTGGGAATTCACAACAAAGCTATTTATTAGCAGTGATCTTACTTATTAGATTTATACAGTTATTAATGCATAAAAGACAAACAGAAATAGAAACAGCACAAGAACCACAACACCAGATATAACGTGGTTCACCCCCAGTGTAGGGGTTACGTCCACATAACTGTGTTTTATTTCAACTTTCTTCAAAATCACAGTTCTGATCTACGCACTCAATTGCAGATCTCTTCAAGTCTCTTAAGCCGCGCACACAGCAGCAGGCCTCTGTGCACACAGTTGTAGATTTCCCTTAATCCCTTACAAAACCCTTTGCGCACACAGCTGCAGAGGTCGTCCACGCACACAGCTGGGACTTAACCTTTCCTTACAAAATAGCCTTAGCTTCGCCTTAATTTCCTTTACATCCAAAACCTAACCTCACTTCTTTTCACAAGTGCCTATTTATACAGCGCACTATTTACAAAAAACATGGATTCAAACCATGGGCACCCCGAACCCTAAACCATGGTCTTAAACCATGGGTTTATTACAATAAAGGAATTTGACTCAACCCCCGACACCCCTAAGACTATTTTGAGTCAAAACCCGCGGAGTTACCCACCTTAAGGACCGTTAAGGTGCACGTCCCAACAGGCCCCTAAGACTCACCAGTGTCCCGTCCTGGGGCACTTATCTACTTGGCTGGTGGTAGAATTTGCTTGGCGAAGGCAATGTGTGCTGATTGCTGGAGTCCTTCCTGCTGTTGCCGGCTTCCTGCTTCTTTTCTTCTTGTTATTGATGCCGAGCAAGGCCTTTGTGGATCCATCTGCAACCCCATCCTTCCATCTATTTGCCGAACGCTTGACCATTTTCAATTTCGGGTTTCTCAAATTGCGTGTCAAGCTGCATAAGTCAAATAGCCACCCTAGTTCTGTCAAGCCAAGAGGGTATATGGCGGGATTCTCCAGAGTTTTCTGGAAAGGCCTTGTGCCTTTCGTCGCTCTATGTTAGAGGAAACTTCGGCCTGCCTTCGCCGATTTAGAGCGAACTTCTGCCTGCCTATGTACTTAGTCGAATATGACTGTACTGGCGAATTACTCAGGAGGTTCTGCATACCTCTCTCTCTGAACTCTCATACAAGCTCCTGGACTTCACAATTGTTCGACATAGTTCGAGCTGAGCAAACTCAAAGAAGTGCTGAGTATGGGGCTCACGGGCCAATGTAGCTTCCTTATATAATCCCGTAACAGAATCTGTCATCATGGTGCATTAATGACACCAAATCTACTGGAATGCCAGAAATCTTATCACACACAGCCTCAGATTTTCCCAAAATCTCATAATTACGGGTATTAAGAGTAGCTCTCGTGCCGGCGCCGCCAAATCCATTTTGTCCCATCCGTCACATTCTAAGCTGCGACACATCTCGAACCTATGATAGAACAATGACCCCTCAACTTTGATACAGTATGGACCTACGACCCACGACCAATCTTCGGCTTCCCATATTTCATCCTACAGGAGAAACAGACTGCTACATTCTATACTGCTAAGAACAGCTTTGCTTATAGTCTAGTACCCAATTTCAGTTGTTCTTGGTATGTAGACTTTCTTTCTTGGGGCTACCTCCGATTCTGAGTGTTTGGCCTATCCCTGTACTTTTTTAGACGACTCCCATTTACCATAGACGGGAGAAGTTCTCCATTTAACTTAGCTAGCTGGACTGCGCCCCCATCAGTAACTTTCTGCACTACATATGGTCCCTTCCAATGCGTCTTGAACTTTCCTGGGAACTTCATGAATTTGCTATCATATAAAAGGACAAGATCACCCTGCTGGAATTGTTTCTTCTTGATGTGTCTATCATGCCACGCTTTTTCTCGAGCTTTCTGCACCTGTTGCTGGAACCCTGCAATAAATCTATCCTCTTCAAGTTCTAATATCTTTGTCAGTCTTTCTGTCATTACGGCTGGGTCATTCATCTCGGTGAAAGCAAATATTCTGAGGCTAGGAACAATGTACTCCATGGGCTTAACAGCTTCTTGCCCATAGACCAACCGAAAAGGTGTATGGCCTGTCAACTTCTTGCAAGTAGTTCTGTACGCCCATAGTACTGCTGGAATTCGAAGATCCCAATCATTTCTGTTAGCATTAAAAACTTTTGTCAATGCATGCTCAAGGATCTTATTAAAAGCTTCGACAGTCCCATTGGCTTGTGGATGATAGGATGTACTCTTCTGATGATACACTTGGAATTCTTCAGTCAGTACTTCAATAGTTTTATTTAGGAAATGTGATCCTTGATCGCTCATAAGAACGCGAGGACACCCAAACCTAGACAAGATGTGGTCGAAGATGAATTGCGCAGCTGTAGCAGTGCTACAGTTCTTGACTGGTTGAGCTTCAGCCCAACGGGTAAGGTAATCAGTCACTGTAATAATATATCTCACTCCGGACTTCTTCGCATGTGGATTGATAGGTCCAACAAAGTCAATAGCCCACTTGTCGAATGCTTGTAACGTTACCTGTGGGACTAGAGGAATCTCATCCCTCCTGGATGGTTTTCCTGTTCGTTGACAGACATCGCAGCTATGGCATTAATCTCGTGCATTCTTGTGAACTGTGGGCCACCACAATCCAGCTGTCAAAATCTTCTGTGTCGTAGCCTTTCTCGCATAGTGACCCCCGGCTGCTCCAGAATGTGCCTCGGCCAGAATCAGTGGCCTTTCATTCTCCATGACAGAACTGCGCAGTATTTCATCTGGTCCCATCTTATACAGCTGACCTGCTATTAGGGTAAAGTCTGCTGCTCTCACTACCAGCTGCTTTTTCTGTTGTGTTGTCATTTCAGCGGGTGGAAAACCTGTAGACAAATACTGAAAAATATCCTGGAAGTATTCATCAACTATTTGGATGGAAAATAGCTGCGCGTCAAGGAGGCCATCATCTAAACTGGTGGGTTCTTCGCCCGACTCAAGACTTGACAAGTGGTCAAGTCCTAGGTTCAGTTTCCCAGGCTTAACTATGATTTCGAAGTCATATTCTTGGAACAGAATCAACCACCTGCATATTCTTCCGCCTAGCACAGGCTTGTTAACCAAATATTTCAAAGCAGAATGGTCAGTAAACATCTTAAAATGAGATCCTAATAGATAATGTCGAAACTTCTGCAATGCATACACCATAGCGAGGCCTTCCCGTTCTGTTGTAGTATAATTTTTCTCTGCAGTAGACAATTTTCTACTGGCAAAATAAATAGGGTGGTCGATCTGACCTGCGCCAGGCTGAGCCAATACTATCCCCAAAGCAATGGAGGATGCATCGACATGCACATGAAACTCTTTGTTCCAGTCAGGAAATACTAGAATAGGGGCAGTGACTATCTTTTCCTTCAAAATATCTAAGCTTTCTTGGCACTCCGGTGTCCATTCGAACTTAATATCTCTCTTCAGCTACCTTTCCATCGGAGCGGTAATCTGAGCATATCCTTGGATGAATTTCCTGTAGTAACCGGTGTGACCAAGTGTCGTGCGAAGTTGTTTGACGGACTTCGGAGGTGGCAGGTTCACAATAATAGCTATCTTCGCAAAATCCATCATCAACCCCTGCTTACATACAACGTGACCAAGTAGAATTCCAAAAGGTGCACAAAAGATACACTTTTTTAGATTCAAGGCAATCTGGTGCTGTCTACACTTGTTCAACATAAGTCTCAAACTAGTGATATGGTCTTTTACTAGCCCAAAAATAGTCGAATCATCAAAATAAATTTCTAAGAATTTATGTATATATTCCTTAAACACAGAGATGACTACTCTAGAAAATATAGCAGGTGCATTCTTCAACCCAAAGGGCATAACAGTATATTGATCAAAGGATCCCATTTCGGTAGCAAAGGTTGTCTTATTTCGATCTTCTAGAGCAATTCGGATCTGATGGTATCCAGAAAAA
>LPNX010976196.1:7880-87385 GCA_001517045.1 Pseudotsuga menziesii | reverse complement strand
GGGGGGGGGGGGGGAGGGGGGGGGGGGGGGGGGGGGGTATTTACTGGGGTAGACTGGCCTGCGACAGGAATACTCGGGCTAGGTTGATTGTCAGACTGCGACGGAATGCCAGGGATAACGGGGCTGCGCGGCGGGGTGACCGAAGGGTTTTCTTCAGGGTCTGACTCTTCGGGATTTATAGGGGAAGGCACAGTATCTTGTCCTAAGGAATAGGACCAAAAATCTCTCTTGTACCTTTTCCCACTTCACGGCAAACCACTTTTCTCAGCGAGGGTGTTGTCACTTGCAACCATATGTTAGTAATACAAAATCTAACAGTCTGATTCAAATAGCAAGATTCCTTTTTCAGCCAATAACATTTTAATTCTCAAACTAAATAAATTCAAAAACTTACCCCTTGGTCCTTGATATAAATGTCGCTCGGCTTCACTAAAGGAAGTGCTCGTGTCGATGTCGAACACTGTCACAAAGGCCTCAAGGGTCCGCGTGGTCCAGAAATAAACCGCACAGGAGATCTCGTTGTTCACGCTTTTCAATATATTAACTCTTGCGGGGGTCCAAACAGAAAACCACCCCTCGCGGAAGTTCGTTCTTTTCTCAGCTAACCTAGATAACCACTGGTGCAACTCTATGTGGATAGTACCAAAGAAAATTTCATAAGCATCACAAAAAACATACCTTTGTAAAAAGTCACTTGCGCTACGTCGTGGATTTGTGTTCTCTTTCTCAGCAAATTTCAGATAGGTCTCATCAAGCCAATCACTGATTTCCTTCACAGAGGGTCTCCAGAACATAGCCCCCGAGGTACAACATAAACCCCTCTTGAGCAGATACTAAGTTCAACCGACAACGGAACCAATTTGTTGGGCAATAGGGAAGACCCGGGTTTAATCCTTTTGCTTTGCACCAACAAAAGACCCACAGTGTTGGCCCTTTCGGCAACAACCTGTGAACAGGTTGCAGTCTCACCCGAAACAGCTATTGGGTGCCGCAGAATCAAGTTTCTGCAAGCAGAGAGGGATATTACTGTACCTTAGCCTTTAACAACTATTATCAATAACCACAGAGCTCCGACATTCATATATATAGAACTTCGCAGATAAATAAACAAACAGTGACTTGCTTAACCCGTTGTTGGGAATTCACAGCGAAGCTATTTATTAGCAGTGATCTTACTTATCAGATTTATACAGTTATTAATGCATAAAAGACAAACAAAAATAGAAACAGCACAAGAACCATAACACCAGATATAACGTGGTTCACCCCCAGTGTAGGGGTTACGTCCACAGAACTGTGTTTTATTTCAACTTTATTCAAAATCACAGTTCTGATCTGCGCACTCAGCTACAAATCTCTTCAAGTCTCTTAAGTCGCGCACACAGCAGCAGGCCTCTGCACACACAGCTGTAGATTTCCCTTAATCCCTTACAAAACCCTCTGCGCACACAGCTGCAGAGGTCGTCCATGCACACAGCTGGGACTTAACCTTTCCTTACAAAATAGCCTTAGCTTCGCCTTAATTTCCTTTACATCCAAAACCTAACCTCACTTCTTTTCACAAGTGCCTATTTATACAGCGCACTATTTACAAAAACATGGATTCAAACCATGGGCACACCAAACCCTAAACCCTGGTCTTAAACCATGGGTTTATTACAATAGAGGACTTTGACTCAACCCCTGACACCCCTAAGAGTATTTTGATTCAAAACCCACGGAGTTACCCACCTTAAGGACCGTTAGGGTGCGCGTCCCAACAGAACTCCCATAAGCCCTCACGGCAGCAACAACAAGGTCACAGGTAGCTCGTATACATCTTCGGGCAGTCTCCATCCAAGCTCAGTCATGCCCTAAACCTATAGACAGGTCTTGGGAAGAAATTTAGGCATCCCTATAGCTACCTTTGGGCACATTTGGGCAGCCAGCCAGAATCCCAGGAAGGCTCAAGCTGAAGGCTGAGATCACGAAAAACAACGGAGCAAGCTCCAGGCAGTAGACAGTTGTTCCAAGAATCAGAAAAGAGTCTGGGCAGCTCTATTCTACTCACAATAAGTCAACAGGAAAACTTGAGCAACCCTAACTTTTCACGGGCAGCCTGTAAAAAGTCTCGGGCAGCTATACAAAGGTTCAGGTCGGGTATCTCCATCTTCGAGCGGTTGTGTTTTAGGTAAAAATAGTTTCTACATTGTACTTTTTTGTTATAGCATTGATGATTTGAGCTACATTACCTTCATGCAGCTTATTTTAAGATTGATGGTTTGATATTTATCTCTTACATTGTCTCTTTCTTGCATGTGACAGGAAATGACGCTGGAATTTGAGAAAGCTAAGCCTAGGAGCTATCTCTTCACATCGATAGTTTCCTAACATTAAATGATAAATAACTAATTTGACAACACTTTCACTAAGCAAGAATGGGCTCATTTAAGTACATGAAACCATGTTGGTGTTTAGCACAAATATCTCGTCAATTTTTTATGGTTTGTTTATAGCTTTTGTTTGAAGCATTTTGTCGATTTTTGAAGTTCGTGTGTATTTTGGTTAAACATTGTGTTAAGTCCTTTGAATGCTTCTAGTTCTCATTTGATGCTTGATTTAATCCTTTTTTGTATCTTGAATCAAGGTTGGTTTTAGGGTTTGAGAAAAGATTATTTTATTAACTTTTAGTTGCATGAATTAATTGTCTTCAGTTTTTCGATTCTTTTATGCTGATTGTAAATTTTCTTTGCAAATACTTGTTGTTATTCAAAAACATAGACGAGCTCTACATATCTAAGCGAATAAAAAAATGGTCTATGCACTAGGTTCCTATGCATTGATCTTAGGATACTATTGTCACAAGACCAACATTCATCTAATGCAATAATAAATTGGCATAATTAAAATGCATACTCATATTAGCCTCCATGACCATAATTGGCTAGTGGAGGCCAAGATCGAGCATAATGTATGATTCTATCAGTTTATCAGTTTTTGAAGATTCAGGTCCCCACATTTCCACGGGACCATTAAGGGACGAGATAACAAGTGGAGTCCCCACTTGCCCTGAATCTAGTCAGTGCAGTTGTGTTTCACTGACACCTTCCAGTTGTTACTTATGAGTCTACATGTTCTATTTATCATGATGTGATTCATGTTATTTGACTAATGTTTTTGTTCCTCTATTTTGACAATATTCTATAAATCAGTGAAAGATTCACCAATTTTTACAATTTTTTATAATGAAATTAAATATTCGCCAAGATTTTACAACATTGTATAATAAAATGAAAGATTCGCCAAAATATTTATATATACATATTATATTATTGATAAAATCGCCTTCAAATTTTCCTATATATCGGAGAGATTCACCCATTTTTTATACATATAAATCTAGGGGGGTTCTTAAAATCATCCCTACAATCCACCCTACAAGAAGTAGGTGATCTTATAGGTGATCTTGTGTATTAGAGGAGGACAAGACCCCAATTTGAGGAATATCCTCATGTACTCGTAGGTACAGAACCCATAACTCCCATGCATTTCTACTTGTTTATAGCATCAAACTACCGGTCCTATGCAAAGGGTCAAGGGAATCCTTGTGGGAAGTAACCATGAATGAGGAGTACAACTTCCTTATTGGTTCCACTTCGATCAAATTTGAAGCTTTTCAGATGTAAGTGGGTCTACAGGATGAGAAAAGAAGAAAATGGACTTGTGAGAGGATATAAATCAAGATTGGTGGCCAAATACTTTTATTAAGTTCATGGGATCAAATACGATGAAAAATTTAATCTAGTATCCAAAATGGATTCCATTCGATTAGCTCTCACCATTGCCGCAAAGGGGGCAAGTTCACCACATGGATGTGAAGAATGTGTTTATTTATTATGATCTCGTAGATGAAATTTACATGCAACAACCACAAGGGTATGTATAGAATTCATCACTGGTTTGCAAACTCAAGAAATCACTCTATGGCCTCAAGCAGGAACCTAGAGCATGGTATGCTAAAATGGATTCTTGCTTACTCTCTCAAAATTTCATTCAATATAGACCTAATCTAAATGTTTATATGTTAAGGGATTATGATTCTTTGTTGATTATAGTACTCCATGTAGATGATATACTAATCACGTGTAGCACAATAACAACCATTATTGTATTCAAAACAACTTTTCATGGCGAAGCATACTAATCACGTGTAGCACAATAACAACCATTATTGTATTCAAAACAACTTTTCATGGCAGCTTCGCCATGACATACATGGGTCTGTCAGTCTAATACCCCAAAAATTTGTAAAAATTTAAAAAAATTCATATAACATTAAATGTTTGCAATTGTCACTACTGAGGAACATTTAACTATTAATGGTTAACCTAAACAGGCTTAAACTAAAACTAATTCTTTTGTTAAATTCTAGTTCTCCATACTTAATTGTTTGTTTTTGTAAATCATTATTAAGGATTTGATTTAGCAGGTTATGTGTAACGAAAATAAAATAAGATAATAATTAAATAATTAATAATTAGGTTAACTAAGTTAGGTTATGAAATGAGGCGTCTCCTCAACATTAAATTTCCAAGCCATATTTAAGGCAGGGCCACCATTTGTAACATATCATCTCTTATCTTATCATTAACATATACTTGCCTTATGGCTTATCTGATTTACTAAGTATTTTGGTGAATTCATTGTGTGAGCAAATAATTATTTGGCTCATTTGGTATCAGAGCCTCATTTGGCTGATCTGGCCCTTTGACCTTAATTCTCAGACCTTGTCTGATTTTTGGCTTGTAGCCTTATTTTAGGGTTTCCCTAAAATATTGGACATTGTCCAAAAGAAAAAGAAAAAAGTTAAAAAAAGGAAAGAAAAAAAAGTTTTAAAAAAAAAGAAAAGATAAAAGGAAAAGGAAAAAAAAGAGAGAGGGTAAAAGTGAAACCACGCCTGGTTTCTTAAAGTGGGTTTGAGTTTAAATATAAAAGTGCATAATAATTACTAGTAAAGAGCAAGTGAGATTTGAACTTAGGTGGGGAATATAACACTCATTCCTCTCAACCACACAATCTACTCACATTTTACAAAACTTAAGGGAAATAAAAAATTAAAAAAAGTGCATAATAATTGCTACTAAAAAGCAAGTGAAATTTGAACTTAGGTGGGGAAAGTAATACTCGTTCCTCCCAACCACCCAATCTACTAACATTTTACAAAACTATTGGCATTTTTCAATTATTTAATTACAATATCTCAAAACCTTATTTTATTATTATTAAAACAAATAATAAATACAAATTTTTATTATATAATAATTGATACAATAATTAATTATTATTTAAAAAAACTATATATTAAACTATATATATAGTTTATAAAAACATTAATATAATTATTAATTAATTAATTAATTAATAATTATTATTATAAAAAGAAAATTATAATAATTATTATTTTATAATAATTATTGTTGAAAAAAAAGGTTATTAACCTAACGAAGAAAACCCTTTATCGTCAAAAAAGTCGAAGGCTATATATCGCTGAAGAAATCAAAGTCAGACCATCTATCACCAAAGAAGTCAAGATCATGGAATCTGGTTTGTGACTACAAACAGAGAAATTAGAAGCCAAGTTAAAGCATTATCGAAGAGACAATGAATAATTACGAGACACAAATACGGACTCGGAAGTAATAATTAAAATACATGAGATGCAAAAAGAGCTCAAGGAACAAAAACATTTCGACCAAAAAAATCATATAGAAAAATTGTCTACCCAAATTGAGAAATTAAAAGACGAAAACGATTTTAATCAAAGATTGAAAAATCAAGATATAAAGAAAGAAATAAACGAATACGAAGCGGAAATAAAACGGTTGAACAAAATTGAAAAGCGACAAGGATGAAGAGCTAATGCAGATACGACATAAATTAGAAAATCAAGAATCAGTGATCGACCAGTATTGACAACAGATAAAAGTACTTCAAAAACAAAATGACGACTCTAAAAAGACTCATAAGTTGGAGATCGCAAAAATTAATAAAACACTATCCAACAGTTCCGAATAAATTTTCAGATTAAGGAATCATAACAAAACACTAGTCACGAAAATTAAGAAGTTGAAAAATATTCGGAAGATAGAACAATCTATGGAAGACATTGACGGGAAACTTCTAGACAAGCAGGAAGAAAATAGTTGCATCAGAATTCATAACAAAGATCTTAAGGAACAACTTAAGAAGTCTGAAGATGACATAAAAGCACAAATAGAAGTGATTAAGAAGTTTCAAAATGATTACGTGCAGTTGGAAAAAAAGTTGGAAAATATACATAATGAAAACTTAAAACCTCAAGGAATGAAAATACAACTTCCAACTCACATCAATGCTCAAAAGACGACACTTGTAAAAGAAAATGACATTGTAAAAATTCCCTATCGACACCCCAACCATAAAAACCGAAATTCTAAAAAGTGGGAAATGTTGAAAGATAATGATACTAATATGATCAAAGCTCCTGATGACAGATCACTAGGGAATCCCAACAGCCAACAACAAATCAATTTAGGATGGATTGACCCATCCACATATCGAAAGTTATTCTCTATACTTAGTAGTTCATATCGACGTGTTGCATCAGCCACGACATCACAAAGAATGGCGCGACAACGTTATAAGGATTTGAGGACAAAGCATTTCTAAGAGAGTGGCAATGTAACAAACATAAAATAAGATAATAATGAAATAATTAATAATTAGGTTAACTAAGTTATGTTATGAAATGAGGCGTCTGAGTCAACATTAAATTCCCAAGCCATATTTAAGGCGGGGCCACCATTTGTAACATATCATCTCTAATCTTATCATTAATATATACTTGCCTTATGGCTTATCTGATTTACCAAGTATTTTGGTGAATTCATTGTGTGAGCGAATAATTATTCGACTCATTGTGATTTGAAACAACAGGAAATGAAACATCTGTTTAATTACTAGTGCTAAGTTTGTTTTACTTTTTTGTGAAAATATGAAGGAATTTCAGTTGAGATCGAGGCTTACTTAGCTTTTTAGCTAATGCAGTGAAGTGATACTTCTTTCACAAGTCTTATACTGGTAAGAGGACTTGTAACCAGTTTCTGGATCGAGATTATTATCTTAACTAGCATGAATTTAATGCTAGTAAATTTATTTATTTTACAGCTTCAATCAAATGAATGAGGTATCGTTGATCTGTATATTTATGTTCTAAATAGTTTCTGGTAAACACAAGTGTTAGTAAACTAATCATAGTCTATTTACTCTTCCATTTTTCTATAACTATAACTTGTTCATTTAATTTTCATCAATCTATTATCAGCTTAGATCATGTTTGTAATTAGACTAGTGAACGGTAATTAATATAGCAAGTCCTTTTATTACCTTATTACTTAACGCCCTAATAAATCAAGGATACTCATTTCACACGTGGAGATAAAACCTAGTGCATACTACAGTTTACTAACTATTCTAGTACTTACCAATTAGAAATGTAATAATACAAGTTTTATATCTTTAAACTATAGTATTACTGCTTTCTGTGTTTGAATAAAAGGATTATTCTCTATAAAAACTATCCAACTTAACCCTCGTATGATCTCCATTTCACAAGGGGGTAAACAAATCTAAGTTTTGATACCTATACTAACAAAAACAAGCCATACATCTTCCTATGTTTGTAAATCTCACATACATAAAGGATTAAGTCTTTTATGAGTTCTTTTTATGATTCTATGATTTCTCACAAAGTGTTATATGGTTATGCAAACCAATATTGAAGAGTTATTTACAAAAGTG
This sequence comes from Pseudotsuga menziesii, assembly GCA_001517045.1. Lineage (NCBI taxonomy): Eukaryota > Viridiplantae > Streptophyta > Pinopsida > Pinales > Pinaceae > Pseudotsuga > Pseudotsuga menziesii. The sequence continues at coordinate 79,567 of LPNX010976196.1, read as the reverse complement.
TTTACCCATTTCCAAAGATTATAAGACATGAGTTAAACCCTAGTGTGTGTCATTAGCACCTCCATACATTATTATTTTAGGGTTATAAATATGTACTTTATAATGTAATGGTATTGGAAGTTTATGACAAAGGTTTTAACCAAAATTTCGTTATAAAATGATATTGTATGCAGGCAGCTCCAAAGAGGTTTCAAACTATATTACCAGGACCCACATTTCACAAAACATTTCAATGCCACATGGTTGTTGCTCGATGGTTAGGTTTCTTGACTTAAGGTTTAGTATAAAACTATCCTAAAACCCTAAAATTCGCATTTTGTCTTGTCTCTGCTGTGAAATGGAAATGTTGCAAGCTCATGGCTGCAAGGCTTGTTTTCATTCCTTAAACCATTTGAGTACATGCCTTCTTATTCCATTTCGAGTTCATCTGCAAACAGGAATTACGTGGCCATTATTTTACTCTATATATGAGCCCTCCATTGCTGTTACCATAGCTCTGTAAACGCTACCCCTGTCGTTACTTTGACTATGCAAGTGCTACCATCCATACACTGGTGCAGTGAGAATGGACTTGATAGTGTGAGCACGGTTATGAAACTGTCGTAGTGTGGTCTTATTTGTCTATTTGAGCATTCATATTGGGTATAGGGTTAATTATCCTTTGTTTTGTCGTGGTTTTCGATTTCACGCTTGAACCCTACGCATTGTGTTTTCTTCTAACAGTGATTTCTTGAAGCTCATTGTACCCTTATTTTTGGCTAGGGTTTATGTGTGCACATTACCTCTATGGGGCCAAGAATCCATTTTAGGTAAGAATATTCAGTTCTTTTTTTTAAAACAAGTTATAATTCTTTTTGCTCCATTCATAGACTTATCTCCTTAATTATTTGTATGGGTTTTAAAATTCAATGATTTCAATGTGCAAGTACTTGAATTGAAAAGGGGCTGATGGAAACCACTGAAGAATACCCTACACGGACTCCACGCTTCATTTCTACCCTGGTAAGCCTTAGTTTCACCTGAGGTTCTCCTGCACTAGTTGTATGGTGTTTTAGTGATACTGTCACTTGGTTTTCGGATTCTGCCCAGCCGTGGATACATTGTGGTTTATTTGTTTTGGAAGGCCATGGGCCGAGAATGTGATTTTTTATGAAGAAAACTTTGAAGCCCTAGTGTTGTATCGCAATGGAATTCTTTTGGGTTTTCATGGCCGTAGTTTTTGGTTACAGGAGAAGTTGTTTTGTACAGGATTTTAAGCCGTGACTTTGTTTGTAAAAACATCATTAGTCCGTAACTAATATGGTTACAGTCAGGGTTAGGGTTTAGATGCTATTTCTATTTTGAATAAGCTCGAAGCTTACTGTTTTGTACTTATATACTTGATAATATATAAATTTATTGTGGTTTTAAGAAGATGATGGCACACTATAAGATCTTTATTTGTTCTAGTTTATCTTCATTTCTATTTAAATTATCCTACACAGAGTTATTGCTACTGTAAGTTGATATTTGTTTGATGAATAAAATAATTAAAGAATATTTTTAAGAAGTTTATTATGTTCTTTGTTCATAGTTGTTTTGATTTTGATTAAAAGATAAATAAAAAATTTAGACAGTTGACTTTGTATCAGAATTTGGTTTTTACTGTCAGTAAGCAAAATTTTTAGCAAAGAGATAAGGATAAAAGGATGAATAATACCTCCTGAGTCTTTACTATAAATACTGGGTTAAAATATTTGAAAGGGCTTTATTTAATTTATCTTAGTTTGTAAATTCCATACAGTTTTAATACTTTTTCTTATGGATGATGTATTTAATTTTTTTATATATTCATCTATTAGATACATATGGTTATACAAATGAAGTATGTATGCTTTAATTAGTTTCTGTGTGAAACTAGATACTTTCGTTGCTAGTAAAATAAGAAGGTAAAGATAGTCATGTTTGACAGTTTTTCTTCAAAATAGGTTTTATTTATAAAACCCTAATTACTCTTAGATTAATACATAGTTAGTATTTGATTATAATGTTATTCTAGTTTCATTTTACTTAGATTAATGATGAAATTGTCTTAGTAAATTTCTAGCCTAATTTACTGTTTCTTTAGTTAACCTTGCTTGTTTAATTTCTATTTTCATAATGTCTTTTAATTACTATAATAGTAAACTTACAGTAGATAATTTATCCAATGTGTAATTAAGTACACAGACTAAGTATATATATATTCAAATCTTTCCTAGAGACAGTTTTGTTTATATTTATACAGAGTACTCTCTCTATGGAAAACATCTAAATAGAAAAGAAAAACATACTTATGATTAACTCTTATGAAACCTATAGAAGTTAATAAACACATTCATGCATACTGCATTCAATCCTTTAATTGAATTTAATCTAACCTACTGTACTAGAGTACTACCTTTAAAAGGTGTGGAAAAATACAGTTAGGTTTTTTTTAATCTATCAGTAAATCTGGAAATTCTTCTAACCATTTACCCTAATTTATATCTAAACCAGCATTTGACTATCTTTTCAGAGTAAAATATTTCATTAACTAATCCTAACATCAGTAGAACATAAGCATAACACATTATTGCTTAAACTCAATCCTTCCAGATGTAAATATGCAATTAGAAAACTAGATAAATCATGTAGAACCTGGAAATGTAGAAGAGGTGACAAGAGCTTAAGGAACATGTTCCTCCCAACCAACTCCTCGAGATAGCTGAACTGCAAATATCAGGACCCTCGAGCTTGTCTCCTAGTCCACCTGGTAGAAGTACTAGGTGAGAGATGTAGTTTAGTAATCCTCTGCAACTCTATTGAGTGTTCAATAGTAAATCTATTCTGCATGCAACAGTATGAACTCAGCTTAGAATAGATGTACTAGTTCATAACTTCAGCACTTTTCACTCAACACAAAACTTCATCCAGTCCCCTCCATCGAATTTTCTTGTGCACTTCATTCACTTAGAATGTTCACAAGTCAAGAATGAGCAACCTCAGTTGTCTTCAATGAGAAGTTTTATTAGCATTCCTAGGTCTTTTGGGTCAGTTTTCACTTAATGAGCCACCTGCTCTTGTTCTGGTTTCTTGGGGAACATGACCACAAAAATAGGGAAGTTGCCTCCTGCAATAACTAGAAGTAGTTTGAGGATGCTGCCAAGTGTCCATCTGCTTTCAACCCAGCCTACTCCACCAAGTGACTAGTAAAACACGCATTTAACACCTTCCTTAAGTTGTTGTCTCATCTTTTATTTATTAATTAATAAAATATTCAGCAATTACATTTAATTATCCTTGACCCCACTTGGTCATTAATTACAAACTTTATAATAAAATATAACATAATGTTTCTTAAAACATAAAATGTTTTGCAATTTGGGGCATGTGATGGTTACACTTTTTTCTTGGTATTTAAATAAGTCAGGATGATTCGGGGATGAGGATGGCTCATTCAATGTCTGCAAGAGATATTTTGGTTAGATTTCACATGATTGTCTGCTAGACATCAAACACATATTGTTTAGTCGAGGTAAAGGTCAAGGATGGTGGAGATACACTATTGGTCTATTGCACCAAGTATCATCAACTACTCGAAAGTCTCGTATATCTCACTCACTAGCATCCATACATCTCGTATGCAATGTGAGTAGTTTCTAGATACATTCAGGAACCACGAGAGCTGCATTGGAAAGATGTCAAGTGCATCCTCACATATGTCAAAGGTACCACCAGATATGGGATTCATTATGCAACAAATTGTACACTTGATCTCATTGGCCACACCAATTCAGATTGGGTTAGTGATAATTCACATATCCCAAGTCCAATTCAAGATATGTTCTTATTTAGACTCATTTGTTGGTCCAGTAAAAGGAAATTGTCAATTGATTTATCATCTGCAGAGGCCGAGTATATAGGTGTGGTCAATGTCACAACTCGATACATTTGGAAACGTCACAACTCAAGAAATTTGGATAAAACATTTCCTTACAAAGCTTGGTATCTTGGTTCATCATCCTACTGTCATTTATTGCAACAATCAAAGAACACTAAAGTTTTGTAAAATATCAATGACTCACATTATGCAATTTCCACAAGTGATATCAATGATTCTACACAATTTTCAAGATTTCCAACTGTATTTAGAACAAAATGAATTGTAAAATATAACCAAAAATAGTTGAAAGTCTAGAATATTTAAACTATTAAACTCAAGAATGATTTAATTAGGTTTTTAAAAATAACTTTTTTTTTTGTAAGTTGAGAACTACTCTATTAAGGAAACATAAAAATACAAGTAATAATACAAGCGTGCGTGTTTCTAGAACACAAAACAAAGCCTTCAAACAAAACTCGGCCACAAAAAACAAAAAAATGGAATTCAATAAATAATAATAATAATAATAATAATAATAATAATAAATAATAATAATAATAATAATAATATTAATATATAAATAATAATAATAATAATAATTCAAACAAAACAAAAAAATGGAATTCAATAATATTTGAGAAATAAAATATAAAGTTGATAAAGACATGTGTGAGAAATAAGAAAACAAATTAAGAAATGATAATCCAGCCAAGAAATCACTAAGATAAAAATCCTAAAAATGGGCCACATCATGAATTTGATTTGGATCTACAATCAAATCACTAAAGCAACCCCAATAAAGTAGAATCTCTAATGTGTCAACTCCACTAACTATAAAGTAGACCAATAATAGAAACTCCATTGTGTCGATCCAATGGGAACCCTAGTAAAGTTGATCTATTAATAGGTAGTCCAAGTTCAAACATCTAATTTTAAATATATAAAATAATTCACGTAGGATTAATAGGGTACCATTAATAGAAACCCCAATGTGTCGATCTATTGGGGAACCCAATAATGTAGATCTATAAATAGGTAGTCCAAACATATTATTTTAAGTCTGAAAAGGCATTTTATCTATTTGAGGAATAATGGGGGTAGAATCCATGTTGTCTAGACTCCATCAATAGTTTATCAATCCAACTTTATTTTCCTCTTCACGTGTCATCATTGAACTCGATTTACTTTTCTAACAATCACGCGTCATCATTTTGTATCCCCCGAGAGTTTGTGATTAGGTGATTGGTAGCTTTGTGGGAATTGTTTAAGATTATTGGGGGCACCAATAATTGATTAGTAGGTTTGTGCGTATTGTTTAAGATTATAATGTATGGAGTCTAATTCCACTTTATATAAGGACAACTACGAGGTGTATAAGTATTTTATGTAAAGTCTGCACTTCTAGAGTATAAGTATTTTTTATATAGAGTTTGCAATTCCATGTGTATGAGTGTATTTATATATATATTTTTAATTATATATATGTATGTACCTTGGTAATGTTTGTAGTTGGAATTATTGTATGATGTTTAGAAAAAATGTTAATTATTATTGTTAAATTTTATGAGTGTGGTTAAATTGAATTAAATTTAATAATGGAAAATGGATTTTTTTTAACGTAAAAACAATATGACTTTTAAAGTTTACCAAAGTGTATATATCTTATTCTTTAGTAACAATTTGATTGTTAAAGTTTAATGGTGTGTATATACCTTATCTCTTTCATATTTCATTTTCAACTATTAGTCTCACTCAAATATATTATATATTTTATTAACATTTACTTCAATAAATCTTCCAAAAACATTTACTTCTATTATCAATTTAATTCTTAAAATATATATCAATTTAATTCTTAAAACATTTAATTCTTAAAACATATATCAATTTAATTCTTAAAACATTTAATTCTTAAAACATATATCGATTTAATTCTTAAAACATATATAATGATATTTTTTATTTTAATTGAAGAATTATTAAAATTAAAATTAAAAAAAATCTAATAACATCAACTACAAATCCAAATCCATAATTAATCTTAAATTTTTAATTAAGATTAAGATTAAAATCCTTATCTGTGAGATGTCAAAGAGTTGGTGGTGGGGTATGGTTAAGACGCCCCTTAAGCTGAAAGGTCATCGGTTCCAATCTAGTAGATACCAATAAATCCAACCATGTTAAGGGTTGGTGTGATCACCTGGTTCCTAATGAGGGGGGTTTCACCACTTTGCCAACAAAAAAAAAAAAGATGAAGATTAAAAGATTCCTTAACAGAAAAAATAAAAGTATAGAGTACTTCAAAAACCAAATACAATAAGTACTTCAAAAACCAAATACAAAATTTCAAAAATTTACTTAGTATCATGTTACATCGCTACCAAAACATAAGATTCACTTAGGATCTCACTACTAAGACTTAATATTTACTTAGTATCATATTACATCACTCCCAAGACAAGACATGCATCTATTGTTCTTATATTCTACTTAGGTTAAATTTAGTTTTTAATAATTTCTAGGTGTGTAGTTTTTAAGGGAGTAGTTTATTTATGTAACTATTTTTTTTTTAAATTTATAACTTTATTTTATTTTTTTTTAGAATTATTCAAGAGGAGATTACATCTCGACTAGGCCACACCAACCCTTAATTAGTTGAATTTTAGGTGTTTCCTCCCAATTAGCTCACCTTAAGGGGAAATGAACCCAAGTCAGTCTCTAAACCCAAAGCTTCAAAAATTAACTAACTTATAACTTAATAAAATGAAATGAAATCATTGTTTTAACATTGAAATTATATGATTTCATGATATATTTTCATATCATATCTTATATGAATTTTAATTCACCTTGAAACAACTCCATAATGCAATGCCAATAATCAAAACCAATAAAGTGTATGAGAATACTTACCAAAAATCTATCAAAAAGGTAAACTCTACATGCTACACAAATAGCCTAGTCTACAAAAGGAGCTTTGATTTGTGGATGCCACATAGAGCATAATCAAAACAGTGTGGTAAATTGGGTTGTACATACAACTTCTTATTGTATTCATAAAGGATTATGAATTAAAATTAAGTGGTTTGGTGAGTTGTGATATCATTCATGGCTTAGTCTTGTTCTTTCTACACTTAAGTAAATTTTATTTCCATGCGTATATCTCTTTAATTTTCATTTTCTAAGCTAAAACTTCAATATTCATGCTTCGCTTCCATGTTTTATGGCTTCTGTGTTTTATGTATACACCTTTCTGCACAAGCTCATCTAATTTTTCCAACCACTTTATTCTAAAAAATTTAAGAAAAAACAACAAATTTAATTTTTTTTAAATATAAATAACTTTTAAAGTAGAAAACTAATTTTTCCAAACACATCACAAAATCCTAAAACACTATTCTTGGGCTCCCCCTCATAGCCAATGCCACATTTAAGATATAATAAATTTGTTCCAATTTTATTTTTATTTTCAAAATTTTATATGGATAGTGGTAGGAGGGATTGAGATATTTAGAGGGTTATTAGAGAAGACTCAAGAATCTTTGGAGAGTGGTTTATCAAAATATTTATGATAGTGGAATTTGAAATATTCAGGTTTGTATTTATGAAGGTAGATTTTGAGATATTCTAAAGAAGTTTATAAATATTTTTAAATTATTTAGAGAAAGGTTGATAATCATATCTAAGGAATTTTGAATAGTTTATATTTAATATTTTAAAATCATATTTTTTATAAAATGATTTATATTTGAGGTTGTTTTTATTGTTATTATATTTTGTTTTGAAAGAGTAAACATTTTGGATGTGTATGGAAATCTGAAGCTATTTTTTAAAAGTAGACTTAAGGAAGCTATAATGATTTGAAAATGATTCATTTTTTATTCATTTTGTTTTTTTTCCCTTTGATTTTCAAATTAAATATGTTTTCAATTTTTTTTAAATGTTATTTTATTAACAAATTGAATAGAAATTGCATTTGTGATATACCAACAACCACTTTGAAAATGGAGAATATTTAATAATACTATTTTCATTAGTTTTTATCAAAAAATTTTATTCATATATGTATTAGGTTAATATAATGGAATGAGAATATACATACTTGAGTTTGGGATGTTAATAAATTTATGATATACATTAACTTCATATTCTTATAAATAAAATGAAGGTTAATTAAAAAACTTAAATTGGTGCTTCTCCAAATCCCTACAATGCCTGACACTAATTGTATTAATTTCCATTAAAGTTAGTAAGACAATTAAATTTTAGTATTAATTTCCATTGTATTTTCTATAAACTCAGTAAGACAACTAAATCTTTCATAACAAAATGGATTTCATGTTTATATATTTTTGAATTAGCTTTAAAAGTGGTTTTCTTTAAAAACATTAATTAATTGAAGAAATCAATCATTTATATGATTGTTTTCTTTTAGTTTAATGGCTAGTTTTCTAAAGTTGATTTAGTGAATAAATTGCTTTTATTTTGTAATCACTTTCATTGTTTAGTATGGCAATGTTACCATGAGACCAAATAAATTAAGAGACTAGTTAGCAATGAGATTATCTCTAGAAAGTTAAAGGTTTAATTTACACTATGTATTTACTTCCTTATATTTTTCATTACATCATTATGGATACATATGATTTTCATTATCCTAAAGGTTTAATCTCCGTATATATTGTGACCTAATTATCTTTATGTTATTTGATATTTCTTTTGATTCTTTCTCACACATTTTTACATTTATTTTTATAATTAATCTATTTTTAATGAAAAATGCTAGATATTAAATAATTTTAAATATAAAAACATAATTAAATAAGCATTTCCATGTTGCAAACTTTATTTACATTTAAAAGCATTTCAAAATCTAATACATAATTGCTAAATATCTACATAAGTTACTTGAATTTCAGCATTTTATTATAATATAACATTTAATCTTAGTGTATTTCCATTTTTCTTCTCACCATATAAATATCTTCTTACCATATAAATATCTTAGAATAAAAAAATTAATATATCATAACATAATATATATACCATAATCCTTATATGAAAAATGACAATGAAATGATACAGCTTGCACTTGATTAATTGGCGATGACTAAACTTGTTCTCTATGTATTATATATATTCAAAACTTTAATTTGATTAATTGTTGATGACTAAACTTTATATATATATATATATTCAAAACCTTAATTAATTAATTTCTTCTCTCTCCTGTCAGGACAATGTTGTCATGACATAAATGTGTAGATATCTGCTCTCAATTGCATTTTTTATTTGAACTAGCGTGTCATTTACCCTAAATCCAAGATTTTAATGCGCTTCAAGATTTGAATATCTCCCACTTGTTTGGATTTTGTTCCCACCCTCTGTCTCGATAGAGTAGTTGCACAACTATTTAAGAAGAACAGCTGCACATATGCAATCACTGAAGTCTGAAGACTCCGTCGCACTATCCATTATTTCGATTAGTGTCGGTCCAACTTTCTACCAGCAGCAATGATGCAGGCTGTCGTTAAAAACATTGAAATGTCGGTGGTTCCATCTGTCAATTGGAATTTGTCCACAAAACTGCCCATTGTTGCGTGTCAAGTACGATCGATACAGTCAAGTAAATCGAATTATATGTTCCAAAAAGTAAGAACCACAGGTAGAACTGCTCTCCAAATTCGAAGACTGTGTGCAACCACAGATATGACAACAATTACTAAGGGCGGTGATGAGGAGGATGGTGTACAAAGGCGGAAAGGGGTTTTTCATGCCAACCTGTGGGACGATAACTTCTTACAATCTCTGTCAACAGATTATTATGGGGTAATGAGCTCCAAGAATTTTATCATTCATATTTCTATTTTGTAAGAATAACAGCTTTGTTTTTTTAAACTGCTGCTATATTTGTATGTTTGTCCGCAGGATTCTTACCATGCAAGTGTTGAGAAACTTTGTTTTTTTTAACTGCTATATTTGTATGTGTGTCAGCAGGATTCTTACCATGCAAGTGTTGAGAAACTTTGTTTTTTTAAACTGCTATATTTGTATTGTTTTTTTAAACTGCTATATTTGTATGTTTGTTAGCAGGATTCTTACCATGCAAGTGTTGAGAAACTCATTGGGGAAGTTAAGCAAATGTTTTATTCAATTTCGATCAGAGATGGAGAACAATTAATCAGCCCATATGACACCACCTGGTTAGAGAGGGTGTGCATCGATGGCTCTTCTGGCCCTCAATTTTCACAAACAATCGATTGGATTTTGCTAAATCAACTGCAAGATGGTTCATGGGGATCACAGTCAGAGCTTTCACTCTCTCATCGACTTGTCATCACCCTAGCTTGTGTTATTACGCTAATTTCATTGAAAATAGAACCTGTACAAATAGATGAAGGTATCTTTTTCAATTTTTCTGCTGTATAGTTCGAAATCAGTCATTTTATATATTATATTATCATTATTTTAACATTTATTTCAATAATATAAAATTAAGAAATGTTTAATAATAATAATAGTTTATAGTTTATTTGATGTTTGAGACTTTCTTATGTATAGAATAAAAGCTCTATCTCTGTACTTTATCTCATATTAAGATTTTCTTATTTATAGAATAAAAATTGTACATAGATACAATAAGTTAATTACTAAAGTTTACATAAACATATATATACCTCACTCCTTCCACTATGATTTCATAAATGACCTTTGTCTGATGACCTCGTACATGTTTAACAGGTCTTGATTTCATAAGAAGAGGGATAGAACAAATACAGTATGAGAGTCTGTCAGATGAATTCGAGATCATTTTTGCTGGGTTGCTCAACCAAGCCAAATCACTTCAGCTGAGCCTTCCATATGAACTACCTTGTCTTCAATCACTGTCAAAGAAGCGGGAGGTTGTTCTTACTTGGTAAGACCTAAGTTTTACATAATAATAATAAAAAAATACATATTATATATTTCAGCAATTTAAAATCAATATTAATGCATTCCCCGTGTATACACTGTGTTTCAAAGGACAGTGTTGCCACGCCATCGTTGTATTCGTTGGAGGGAAAGCAAGATCGCATAGTGAATACTGATTGGGATGGAAATATGGCCGTTGGATCATTCTTAAGCTCGCTCGCTTCCACTGCTTTTGATTCAGTGCACACTGCAGATTCAAAATGCATCGCATATTTGAACAATATTTTATTAAAGTTTGGCAATTATGGTAAGATTTTTATATTGATTGAGTGGTTGTTGTATATGTTCCAACTTCCATGTATAAACTAATGAAATGATTGACTATTTTAGGAATATGTATAGAATATCTAAGCGTTTAAATTGTAGTGAGTTGTATATATCCCATGGATTTGTTTCAAGGCCATTAACCTAATGAAACGATTAATTAGTTAAAACTTATATGTATGGAATATCTCTCTGATTTCAGTAATTTGATGATGATGGAATTGCAGTGCGCTGTATATATCCCATGGATTTGTTTCGACGCCTTTGGATGGTGGATTCCGTTGAACGATTAGGCATCGACAGACATTTCAAAACTGAGATACAAGTAACGCTTGATTATGTTTACAGGTCAGTTACAGGTCACTGTTTTCTGCAGATTAATAATGTATACAGTACATGATTATAACGATAAATCATTTTGGCCGGCAGTCATTGGAAAGGAAACGGCATTGGATGTGGTAGAGACGATCTCTTACCTGATCTCAACGCTACGGCCTTGGGCCTTAGAACTCTTCGACTCCATGGATATAATGTTTCTTCAGGTTATTACATTTACAGTTGTGTTATATTTTTATAAGGTGTTTATATGACTGTTTAAGAACCACAACATAAATAATTTGCTATATATATCCATGTCAATATTACTAAGAAGTTAGCTTGAATTATTTTTAGTGACCTGTGATTGATAAATATACATTATCAGATTGTTTGGCACAATTCAAAGACCACAACGGACAGTTCGTTTGCTCTTCTATCCAAACGGTCGGGGAGATCAGGAGTGTTCTCAACCTATTTCGGGCTTCCCTCCTTGCCTTTCCTGGGGAAAAAGTTATGGAAGAGGCTGAAACATTCTCGAGAAAATATTTAAAAGAGACTATACAAAAGATTCCACCTTGCAGTCTTTCCCGTGAGGTGAGAATTGTGCTATTTCATTCAGCAGTTTATTTAATTTGATCATGTGCCTCTCAATCTATGATGTTTAATAGCGTTACTATTTTCGTGGTGGGCAGATAGAGTACGTTTTGGAATTTGATTGGCACTCAACTATACCTAGATGGGAAGCAAGGACTTATATAGATGTACATGGACAGGACATAGATACTCCATGGAGTACATACGAGTAGGCCCATTGATCCATAGTTTTTTACAAGCATAGACTTGTATTATTTTGTGAATTGAATGCAAGTGTTTATTTTGTGAATTCCTATATGTTATTTTGTGAATTCATATTTTAAATGTGTTTACTGTTTTTCAGGATGCCAAATGAGAAACTTGTACAACTTGCAAAATTGGAATTCAATATGTTCAACTCCTTACAACATGTAGAATTACAATTTCTTTTAAGGTGATGAATTATGTCATTAGAGTTAGAGTTATGTTTATATTTTATAATATTTTTTTATAAAAAATTTTAATTTATCAAAATTAATATAGATTATTTATTTATTTAGATATAAATTTACATGATTTCAAAAAGTTATAATAATTAAAAAATTTATAAGAAATATTTGTTTCATTTTATAGCCACTTATACATATTATAAATGGACATCTTGTGGTAGTAGGTACCTTAGTTGAAGATGCTTTTTTAATTGTGTGTAGATGGTGGAAAGATTCAGGTTTGTCTCAAATGAGTTTTACTAGACATCGCCATGTGGAATATTATACTATGGCATCGTGTATTGTGATGGATCCAAGTCAATCTGCTTTTAGATTGGGTTTTGCAAAATTGTGTGGAATCGCTACTTGTCTCGATGACATGTATGACACTTATGGAACATTTGATGAGCTTAAACTCTTTACCGCGGCAATTAAGAGGTGATTGTGGTGTGAAAGAAATCTAAAATAATATTTTCTTAGATCTAGTTATAATGTATAATATACCATTACACCCTTACAAGTTATATTTACCATTTTTCGTTTCTTTGAAATGTCAGATGGGATCCATCGACTATAGAGTGCCTTCCAGACTATATGAAAGTTGTTTACATGGTGTTGTATGAACTAGTTGATGAAATGGCACGAGACGCAGAGAAGACACAAGGCCGAGATACACTTTCCTTTGCTCAAAAAGCTGTATGGACAATGAGCACTTTGACATTTATTTTATTTGCATAAATGGTTATTTCTTTTTTCAAATTGAATATGCTTTTAGTGTGCTACTTGTTTCCATGTTTAGTTGTAATTGCCCATTGTTTATGGGTCATCTACATGTTTACACCCACATCTACATGTTTGCACCTACCTTCTACATACTTACATCCAACTTCTTCCAATTATCTATCGTTATCCATTATCCATCCACCAATTACTATTTATCAAACAAACTCTCTCTCTCTATATATATATTAATTATAATTGTTTATTTCAAATTTGGAACTACAACTATAAAGTCAATTTTGACAATACACTTATTTCATCAATCTAGGAAAAACATACTTGTTACTCCATCCTAAATAAAGTATAAACATCTATTTGTCTATAAATTTTTTTAACAATATTAATTATTTAACTAACAATTGAATTTTAATTTTAATATTAAATATTATTAAAAAATTTACGTTTTAATATTTCTTTAAGATTATTAAATTATAGTATATGAAAAGTTATGAGAAAAATTATAATAATTTATTATAATTAAAAAAATAAATTTTTTATTTATTTTAATTTTATATAATGTAAATAATATATTTAATAAATATTAAAATTTATTAGTATAAAAATAATAGGTTTTTTTAACTTTTAGAATTTTAGAATTTTTTTCCCCAATTTAAATTTTCTATAGACCTACGCTAGTCATAATGTTCGATGGAAAGCCTCCATTAGTAACTCCCACCTTATCCTATTTTGTATAGGTCTACGCTAGTCCTAATGTTGGATGGAAAGCCTCCATAAATAACTCCCACCTTATCCTCTCTCCGTGAAATTTAAACCCAAGACCTCCTAGTTCTGTGTAACTTTATATTAATAAAACATCCATTAAATGTGAGTTTATAATAATAAAACATCCATAAAATGTGACTTAATATGTAATGGTTGATTGGTGGTTTGGTTTTTCCCTCTTAGTATATGGCATGTTGTGTAGGTGTGTATATAAAAAAAGAGATGTCACATTTATTTTATGAAGTTTTGGAACTGTAAAAATGTTATTTCACATTGATTTTCACATCTAATCTTTATACAAATAAAAATAATTATAAAGAATAGGATATATATATATATATGAGAAAGTTATAAATATTATTTCGCATTAATGTTTATACTCATATAAGTATTACTTAATTGTGAAACAAATATATGTTTTTGAAAATTATGTTAATTAAAGAATGGAAATTGATTATCATGAATGTTTCTTTGGACCTACGCAGTGGGAGACTATAATTGATGCTCATATGGAAGAAGCGAGGTGGATTGCAACTAATCATATACCAACGTTTGAGGAATACCTTAATAATAGCAGACTTACTAGTGGTTTACATATAGCAATATTGCCCATCCTCACAATGGATGTACCAATTCTTGATCACTTGCCATTGCAAGAAATTGATATTTTATCAAGGTTCCATCATTTGGCCTCCTCCATTGGTCGACTAAGAGGTGACATGAACGCCTACAAGGTATCTGCATTTTGTTTCTGAATATGATTATTGCCCAACTATCTTTTGCTAAAATTACAATAATGTCATGATGGTGAATATCAATTTAATGTCATGATGGTGAATATTGTCGAATGCATGTAGATTGACAGAGACCATGGAGAAGATGCTTCCTGCATATCAAGTTATATGAAGGACAATCCCAGAACAACAGAGGAAGATGCTCTCAATTATGCAAATGCTATCATCAATAACATGATAAAAGAATTAAATTGGGAGATTCTAGGACCAGATAATAATATTCCATTCTCAATCACTTCTAAGAAACCCGCCTTTGACATATACAGAGCTTCCAATTACATGTACAAATATCGAGATGGATACACCATTGCAGACAAGGAAACCAAGAATTTGGTGATGAGAACCCTCATTCAACCTGTGTCTTTATGACATATTATCTATTCCAAAATCAACAAACTAAGTTGGTGAATGTGTCAAAAGAACCTCGCAAAATATTGTCTAATCCATCCTAAAGTAGTATTATCACTTTAGTGTGGATTATCCCAAATTGTAATAGGGCTATTTTGCCTTAGTTTTTATCTTTCTAGCTTTGGATAAAGTAGAACAAATCCAAGTGATAAACACAGATTTCTATATCACTTGTGTATGTATATTTTATTTTCGGAATTCTCTCTATATAAAAAGTGTATAGTAGGCATATATTTAATAACACTTTGGTACTCTTCATGTGTGATATTTCATGTGTTATAATAATGTTCGGTTTCAAATTAGTGTTCTATAGTTTCACTTGAAATTTGTTTGTCATTACATAAAATTGCACGATATTTTTTTGGTCATTAAATAAAATTGTTATAGTTTTAATAGAGATCTCTTCTTTGAAAGTGATTTCTACGAGTTAATTTTTATGTAATTATTATAAGTTATTAGAAGAAGAAACTATACAAATTAAAATTTATGTAATTATTAGAAATTATTGGAAGAAGAAACTCAAATAGTATGTGTGGGATATTGTTATAGCCCAAAATGACACACTCTCTTCCTGTGGATACTTTCCCATGTTTTCGTCGCATGTCAACACTTCATGAAAGTCACTGAAAAAACACCTAGATTGGAGGAGCCATATCTGGAGTATTGTAACTTTGTTTAACCTTTTCTATGAACCTTTGGAAAGGTATATGAGTTAGGGACAACTTTGCAGCAAACTCCAAATCTTGGAAATGCCCAGAAGTACCCTAAAAAGGATCATTTTTTACCTACTCGTGAATTTTGTTTAGAAAACCCATGAGTTTCACCTCTGTACTCGTGATGTTTCCTTCATGCTACCCATAGTTACATCCTGTAATGGTCAAAAATATCAAATTAGGGGTGGTTTGGGAGGTTATGGGACTAAATTTGGGAGTTGTAACTGACCCCTGTTCGACCCTATCACTTCAGAAATGTATAAATAGTGGGAGAGAGATCCATGAGAGGGGACTTGAACTTTTTCATTGTTATGATGGAGGAACTGGGACTCTCATTCCCCTCACCTTTTCCCTAGAGATCATTTCTTTGTGTTGCATAGATTGGAGGCTGAGTTCCTTGGAGAAGAGAAGCAGAAGAACCATATCAATCCTTGGAAAAATGTAATTGTTCTATCTCTTGGGTTCAATTTCCACAATCCTTCAGAAAAATGATCTCATGCACTTCCTGGAAGATGTAGAAGAGAGATTTGGAGTCTTTCTTTCTATTATCCCTCAGTAAATCCTTCTTTGCTTGAGATAGAGAAGTATATGTTGTTGCATCAGTTGGTTCTTGGAATCCACTCTCTACAAGATCACATATATCTTGAGAACAAAATAAAGCATTCATTGCGATTACCCAATAGTCATAGTTCTTGCCATTAAACTATGGAATCTATGGGTTTGTTAAGCTTGTGCTTGTTGTCATTTTTTAGTGTAAAAGACCATATTGTTTCTTGAAAAAACTTGCTTAATGAATTCTTTAAAAACTATGCTTGAAATTCTCTTTCTTGAAGATACCTTTGCCCTGATACAAGGTGGAGGATATAAGTATAGGATGATTAAAAAAAATAAAAAACAATCATCAAATAACATATATAAGATAGAGAATGAAGTTCATAACATACATGTATTTATATATAAGAACAAAAGTATAATTTCATAATACAATGTAGAAGTGTTGCTCTATATGTAATCGTGAGACAAAAAAAAATTATGATGGTAGCTTTAGTAGACACCTCTTCTATGTATCTCTCTTTTCATCTATTTCTGCTCACTATTTTTCAGCTTAAAAAAATATTTTACAGCTACCACAACCAACACATGTATTAAACACATAAATCTAAAACAAATATGATCATCAAATTTAATGGGCAAGATCTAATTTCAAATTTATGACTGTTAGTGTATGGGGGCAGAGTTGAAATTGATCGCATGCAACAGGGGGTGAAGACTGTACCCACAACGAATTTAAGGTGGGTAGTTGGGATAATTTACAACATGGTGTAGGGAAAAATAAACTATCGATACTTTGAGACTCATAAGCAATAATTGGTAAATAACTTCCCATTATAAATCTTCTATCGTAAGGACCATGAAATTCATTCCCATAGGAATTTAAGGACTTCCATGGACTTTCTGGTGCGGGCCAGGTGAAAAATAACAATAAGGCATTATAAGGCCCTTACACGTTCTAGTATTTTAACCTGTCTGCTTGCTAGATGGAGAAGAGTTTGAGGCGTTACAGTAAAGGGAGCATCATTTTGTTTGTGACATGTTAAAGAGCTCCCATCTTTTTAAAAAAAATATATTTAGAGTTCGCTCCAAGAATGAATCTCATAGATCACTTGAAAAGGCCTTAATTTTGTAAGAGTGGTCGAATAACTACGGTATGAAATTTTTTCCATTGAATTAGGCATCATGTTTGTTTATTTTATCAACTAAACCAAATATTTTTAGTTGAGGGATCTGTATGAATTACCTTTCCTCCAGTCCAGTCACAATGAAGGAAGCGTGAGGCTATTCTTGTAACGTAATCTCAAGTTTACATATAAAATATTAATCTAACAATCTAAGATTGATATATATTTAATTCGGCACTCAGATGGATATTGGATTGGAATGACTTAATTGGAGGCAGTATATTGGATTTTTTCCAAAACCCAAATTGCTTAGAAATAGATTCAACACTCTCAAAAACCATCTATAACATCCAAATTATACAAGTTTAACAACTGTTATTTGGAATTCTTAAATTTCATTATTGGATTCTTCAACGCCCATGTGCCTATCTTACCACTTAAGGCCCTATTGATTATAGGCTGATAAGAGTGGAAAAGGATAAATGAAGGAACCATATTTTAGAGAATGTATTATTAGTAGATTCAGTATTTAGGTATATTCTTTATTTATGGAGTAGTCTAAATATTCTCTTTATTTATGGAGTATTCTAAATATTCTAAGTTTGGTACTTTTTTAAGTATATTTTCAGGTTTTGTTTTCACACTCCACTTGGTAATCTTTAAAAAAAAATATAGTCAAATATATTAGTTGTCGAAATTGAATAATTTGAGTGCAATAGGGGTATTTGAAGATGCTAAATTCATTTATGAATTCAAAATATTCCAAATTTGGTTTTTACCAAAAAATATTACACGATTCCAGTCCAAAACTAAGAATAAATATACTACTCCTTTATTTATTAGATACTTCTTTATAATGCCCTTATCTCAAGTAAATCTTGGATTAAGTAATTGTGTGTTCGAGTAAAAGCAGCAAAGGTGGGTAAGCTTGGAATTTCAAATCTACTTTGCACCAATGTAGACAAACTTTGAATTTCAAATCTACTCTTCTATCAGGTTTTTCACTAAATACAACTAATGCAAATTCATGGCTATCAAATTTGTTTGTAAATTTTATATGAGAGTTGAGCTTAGCAATTTTTAAAATTTTGCAAATTTTGATCATATAATTTTCTGCAATTAAAAAAATAAAATAAAATAAAAATAATACATCAAAACAATGATTCATAATAAAAATATGTCAATGTAATCCTAACTTGTAGCATATATATAGTGGTATGATCATGACTTTTGAACATAATGTGGAAAAATTAACAAGAATAATGTAATGTTGGAATCTAAAGTTGTAACATAAAATAATTTATCACATTAAACATGCTTTAAAATTTATTGCAAAATAAATTAGAGCCAAATAAAACCCCTAAACCATAAAATCATTAATCATTTTATCAACAATATAGTCATTGAATTTGCCAACAAAAATAATAAGAATGCCTACCATTAGAAAAACAAAACACTTGCTTATTCATTTTTAGAACTGACCACTACAACGCTAATCTCACTAACCAATTACAAATGATTCCATATGAAGTTCAAAATTTTCAAAATTTTTAAAAAACAAATTCTTAAATTAAAAATAATTTGTAAGATACAAATGCTTTATTTATATCCTAAATCTAATATTTTTTTTGGTAAGTGTATTACATTGTCTTTCATAAAAGAAAAGACAAATATAGTCTTCTTAGGTTGGGCTACAGATATTGGAAACTAGCCCAAGTCAAAAGAAAGTTCAAAATTAGATTCAGTTTCTTATAAAAAGACATCTATAGCACTACATAATTTACATAAGGTATGAGTGCCACATAGAGCATCTAATAGACATCAAAATTACGTATTAACCAAAGAGAGAAAAGTGGAAAGACAAGATGGATTGCCTGAATGATCTAACCATATTTACTAGAGTTGTTGTTCTCATGACTTTGCTTCAATAGAATAGGGGTGGTATGGTCTCCTATAATTGGCATATCCATTCCCTTCTCTTGCCATTGACGAACCAAAATAAAGCAAGTTTCCTAGACCAGTTTAAGTGCAGATTCAACACAAATTCAAGTTGATCCATGTGGAAACAAGGATCTATCACATCACCTCTTGTCTCAAAGAGGAGGCACTCATTTTCCTGTTGGCATAAATCTACTTTTCCTTCCCAATCATGATGAACTATTGGCTTATCAACTTCACATTCCTCAACCACTAAAAGTGTACTAGTTTAGGTATCAACTTTTCCTTGATTTGCTTTCATAGGATGAGTCTCCTCATTAAGGGGGAAGGCTTCGGTCCTTTCCACTCTTTAACCCCATTACAAAATCACTACAACAACATCATGCATAGTGTTGAGACTTGTTGAGACTTCCAAAGAGTGGGAGATCAACATCAACAATTGAGAGGTGCTTTCCCTCTCTTCTTCCTCCTCGTTTTTTCCCATGATATCCTCAAGGATTGGATAGTTCTCTCCTACATAACCTTTCATATTCTCCCCATGAAATTTATTTCTCATGTTATCCTATGAGCCTAAGGAATCCTCCTGAGGATAACAGACCCACTCTTTTTCAACACGACCATCCTGCAAGGTCCAAGACCCGTGTTAGATCTATGCCACTTCATTTGACGAGACATCTTGGAGGTGAGCATCATAGTGAATATGGGTGAATCCATTATGTCCATTGTTTTGAATGTTTTTTGTGCCTATAACAATTGAATGCTAAGAGTCATCACCCTTCAAGTTTCTTTCACACTCAATATTCCTCTGTCCAATCCTATCAACCCTGCAATCTGAATTCATTCAAGGGCCATGGGTGGAATGAGCCTCCACTATAATCACTTTAAGTACAATGTAATTCAAGGTACAAGGAAGAGTTATGTCCTCCATGTGCCCATCAACCCATTCAAGTCACAAGTGGCTAGGTTCCAAATGGAGAATTCTTTGTCATCCACTAATGTGATGGCACTCCATCCAAGTGATGTCCTAAATCTAATATAACAACATACACATTGTGCTTAAAACATTACCTCTTTTTGTTCAAGTTTTTCATAACCAAATTCCTCAAGTGAGGTCATACTTCTTTGGAAATTAAAGAACTCATCAATAATTATATATTGTTGATTCTATCCCAAAAACATGTCTATAATTGGTTTCGAAATAAACACAACTCACTTGAGGAGATTATGAAGACTTCCCAACTCTCAAAGCTCAAGAAATCTTCTGGACTTTGTATCTCTACATACCTTATAATTCCAATCAATGGTACATAATTGAGTCCCATTCAAATATATTTTCATTAGCACATATGGTATAGATCCAATCATAGCATTGATTTTCTAATGTCTTTAATGACATTTTGTTTAAAAAATCCCCTTTCACAATTCATTCTACTTGCTGAAATAGTGAGTACAACTTGCCACAATTTCATCATAGGAGGCTCTTTTTCTTTGATAGTAAAGATTCTTTTGAAAAATTTGTTGTCGTAAAATGTTTTTAGAAACTATCTTCTGAGATGGAGCCTCTTTTTCTTTGATAGTAAAGATTCTTTTCCGGATACTTTTTATGGTAAAATGTTCTTAGAAATTATCTTCTAGATGGAGGCCATTTTTATTTGATAATGAAGATTTTTTTGGGAAATTGTTTATAGTAAATTGTTCTTAGAAATTATCTTCTAAGATGGAGACTTTTTTTCTTTAGTGAAGATGTTTTTGGGAAATATTTTAGGGTACATATTTTCTTAAAGATTCTTCACCATATTATTCTATGGTGAAGTTTTTTTAAAATTATTTTGAGCAATATTTTATGGACAAGTCTTTTAAGGTGAGTTTTTTCTTTGATGATTAAGATTCTATCGAGGGAAATTTATTCTAAGGTGAAGGTATACATTGAATAATAATGTGCAACAAAAGAGAGCGAAAGATGAAATATGATCGCACTCGAGATGATGCCTTACATAATGAAAAGAAAAGACTCAAATACCATGAAAAAAAGAAACAAAAGAATACAAATATTGAGGACGTCGCTAACAATGATATAATTAGAAATGATGATGTAATTAGAGATTTGGATCAAAATATTGATGATATGAATGTTCAAAATCAAACTCAAGAAGAACTTGAACCAGGTATGTACAAATATTGTAAATTTGTTTAAAATGCAATAACTGGTTTTTGTAAATGATTGTATTTTTGAAAATAATTTCCAAATGTAGATACATATTTATGTCCTAATGTTGATCATGATGTTGAAAACATTGAAGAATCAAAAAACGATGCAAATATTTAATCCAGTATATATATATATATATATAATTGAAATTGAAATATATATAGGTGTCTTCATCATTGAAGAGGATATGTTACAGAATGTTGATAGAGTAAAATTCAGAAACAAAAAACCTTACCATATTGTACGATATCGTGCTGAAAAGATACATGAACAATTTATGGAAAATGAATTAGTGGAAACAGAAGCTCAAATTTTGAGGTGTTTGTTAGTCTCCAAGAAGTTGAGGGAAGCTTGGTCATTATTGGGTATTCAAAAGAAAACAAAAGATTTAAAGGTGAAGCAAAATGTGTTTGAAAATATAGTTGATGCAATAAAAACTATTGGAAAATCCAAAAAGAAAGATACTAGTGTTGCACGTAGTATAATACAAACAACGATTATTTCATCTAGTACTAGAAAAAAACATTTGACAACGTAGATCACAAAATTTATTGGAACTTCGCGGAAAACATTGTACAAATATAACAAATTTCGAATACAAATAGATGCAAATGATAAGCTTTCTTTTTGGGCAATTATTTGTAGACAACACTATAAATATAGGGTCGATGAAAGGGTTAAAGCTATGATGCATGAATATTGGGTGTAAAATTCTCGTGTTTGACCAAATGTAAGGGATGTGGTATGAAGAAAAATATCTCAAAATTAGTATGAAATCCATCCAAAACATATATTGGAGATGACTCAAATACAGTTGTTCAATAAATTCAAAGATGAACATAGAGAATTGAATTTGTCAATCAATACATTTGTACAACAGAAACTGTGTTATGTTAGACCTATCACTATTTGTGACACATGTTGTTGTCGCTATCATGTTTAGTTTGAATTATATTATGACACATTCCTTCGGTTTGGTAAAATATTTTGGCCGAATTCACCTCCTTCCACAATTCGTGCTTTTATATCTGAAATTCTATGTGAAAGATATAGTCACGAGATATTTTACAACAAAAGATGTGTCGGTGGAAAGAAATGTGATCATTGTGGAAATCAAGATTTATTCCACCATAAATGTCCTATTGATATTAATGATTAGTCATTGTCAAATATAATAGTTGATTGGAAGAGATATGAATATGTCACTTATTCCCACAATTTTGCAAGTTCTACAAACACTCTTTCAAAAAGGATAGATTTACAAGAAGATAAAATCAGTGTTACATAGTTTTTGAATAAGTTTGAACAACAAATTTATAAATACATCAAACATTCACATAGAGCATGATGACAAGACATACAATTCAAACAACCACGTGATGTTTTTCCAGTAGGGACTATTTTTTTTGCGATTGATTTCACAGAGAATTACACATTTGAAGCACAAAAAGAAATACAAAGTGAATTTTATCATTCTGACCACGTTTTTTATATTTTTCCATGTTCTATATGCTCAACACAATGTTGATGATATAGAAAGCATGAATGACAATCGACATGTGATCAAGGAATATCATTTCTATATCAATGATGACCGCACACATGATACGCATTATGTACAACATTGTTTGGATATTATTTATGGTTCATTGAAAACACGTGGATTTGTAATGAATGAACATTGGATATGGTCAGATGGATGTGCAAGGCAATTTAAATCTTCACAATCATTCTTCTGGCTATGTCGCCTTCATAAAAAAAAATATTAAACATCGTTGGATTTTTTTTAAAACTAGTCATGGAAAAGGAGAGCATGATGGTGCATGGGTGTGTGTAAAACGAGCACTTTGAAGGCATCAAATGAACCATTTTTTCGATCGATTTGTGTGTGCAAATCAAGTTGTTCAATGGTGTCGTGTAAATCTCAGCCATGATTGCAATCAATAATCAAAGGATGTGCACGGGTGTGAACTTTATTTTCAAAACAAATTTATTCAAGTTGGAATGACTTAAATATGTACATCTAGTAACATTTTACTCACATGTACATGTAAATTGTCTATGTTGGACATGTTTATTTGGCATATTGGAATCCAAGATATGGACATATCAATCCCATATGATGCTAGCACCATTAATGGAACTCGAGATTTACACTCAATCAAAACAAAAACCTTCCAAAATGTGTTTTAATTTGATAGTAGGAAGCTAAAATGGTTTTGTCCTATTTGCATGGAGGACACAGAATCAATAGAAATTTATGAAAACATCAATGATAATTATGTTAAATGTTGGAAACACAACGAAATTAATAAAAAACGAAAAAAATGTCACTCGCAATCTTTGAGGAGTTGGAATGAGAGGAAATTGCAATATCAACTCATGGTGATATAATTTTTTATCTTGTTAGAGAAGGTAACTTTATGTACACTTTAATAAATTTGTTATTTTTCATTTTAAAGATTTTTACTTGAATGTCAAATATATATATGAAAGTTGTTTGATTTAATGAAGATGAATTTGACAAATTCAATGTTCTTATTTATGTGTAGGAGATGTATTTTGTTGTGGTTGCACCCATAGACAACAATGAAAATTTCAGATATTATTTGATGTGATGCACAGAGAAAAAGATGAAATTATTGGAGGACTACGATGACAAAGGTTTTCTATATGAAAGAGGGTCAATTCTATTAAAAGGTTATTTTTTTCAAGAAACACATCAAACTGAAATTGACATTCACTTTAAAGACTATCAACCTGATGTCATATGCTACCAATATAGTCATTTGGTATGCGCAACTTGTATAAAGTTGATAGAAATTAAATCAAATAAAAAATTTAAATCTCGAAGATGGAAGATGTCAAAAGTTGATCATGAAAGAATAATTGAAGACGACATTCCTTTACAGTCTTATTTCTAATTTGAAACATGTTGAACATGATACATACTTTTTATATCAATGACATATTGATTTGGTTTTATAATTGTGACACTCAAATAGAGTGATTATTGATAAGTTAGATATTGTTTTGATGATTTTTTAAGCACATTCCTTAAAAAGGTATTGTTCAAAATTATAATGTTATGCACTTGAGTATGTGTTATGAAATTGTCAAATCATGAGATCTGTGTCTCTTTGAAACTTGAATATGATATATTGTTAGATTAGATTGTTGAGCTTGTGTACATGTCAAATTGAGAATTTTTACTTAAATATGATATCAAGTTATTACATTGTTGAGTTTATGTACATCAAATTGAGGAAACTTATATGATATTGTTCTTACATTGTTGAGATTATGTACATCAAATTGATGAAACTTATATTATATTGTTCTTAGATTGTTGAGCTTATGTATATCAAAATGATGAAACTTATACGATATATTGTTCTTAGATTTTTGAACATATGTACATCAAACTGGTTGATGAATTGTATTCAGTGGTCGTAACTTGTTAACATTATGATATGTATCAAGTAAATAGCCATAATTCTGACTTTTGTTCAATTAAAATTTCTAAAATAACAAATCAGATTATAATAGTTTTAAAATACTTGTGTACATTATTCTTATTGTGTATTACATGGATTTTCATTCTTTTTATTGTTATATACAATATTGTTTTATTAACATAATTTAAACAAGTGGTATATTACCACAAAAACTCGATATTCAAATTGAAGCACTCTATGAATTGCATTACATACACTAAGATTATTAACCAAATATAATCATGATATCAATGATAAATCATAATATGAAAATGATAACTAAATTTAAACAAGTGGTAGATTACCATAAAAGGTCAATATATTCAAATTGAAGCACTCTATAAATTGCATTATAAACACTAAGATTATTAATCAAATATAATCATGATATCAATTATAACCATAATACGAAAATGAGAAATCAATGATGGCCATAGTGTCCTAGAAAAATTTATGGAGGCATACACCTAGAGAGTTTATCTTATAAGGAAACGATTTTTCAATGTATTCATAAAGAAAAGACAGGATTTTTGGAACATGATAAGTCAAACTAATTATTCTATTATAAAATTTGTATAAAGTGCATTTTATTGAATACTGTACAGATATCATATATTATTCTACCTAAATGATTGAAAATATTCCTCACTAACATATCCAATCAAATCCACAGGTATATACATAAATTCTAAAGCATTAATTAAATCTATACATCATGACCAAAAATAATATCTTTAGAAAAATCATTTAAACAATCTAAAACATTAATTAAATCTATACATCATGACCAAAAATGACCAAAAATAATATCTTTAGGAAAATCATTTAAACACAAGTGCAACATATTGTATATAAACATCAACTAATTCTAAATACATTAATCTATGTATCGCATGACCAAATTAAATCATTAAAACAAAATTGACCAAATTAAACCATTTAAACATTTAATTAAATTATATTTGAACTTGATCCAAAAACTATATATGCATGAACAGCCCAAAATTATCTATACACACACACACACACACACACACACACACACACACACACACACACACACACACACACACACACACACACACATACATACACGTTTAAAATATATAAGTTAAAATGATAAGTTTAAAGTTTAACATGCAATTTCTTTAACAAGTTCACAAGTATAAAAACATATATGACTATGTAATATCCATTGTATGGATATCACTATCCACATTCTCCTGGTGATTGACCTATAACACATGCGACATTTAATTAAGCTTCAATATATAAATTTATACTATAAATAAACTTTAATAAAAATACAATTGAAATTTAAAATAATAAATATACCTCGGTGAGCCCAACACCCAAAGAGGTTACCACATCCAAAGTCGATGCATATCAGGTATCTTTAAAGGTAGAAGAGAAATTGCTAAGAAAGAAACTTCCAAGGAAACAGAGGAAAGAACATGGTAAGAGGAAGAGGTGTTCCAAATAGAGGAGGTAGAACTTCTAAAGATGAAGCTGAAAGTTCTAGCAGTAGCAGTCAATCATTCCAAAGAGGAGGATTCAAAGGAGGTAGAGGAAGAGGTAGAAATAGAGAAGTAAGATGTTATACTTGTGGAGAGGTTGGACATATGTCTTGGGATTGTCCAAGAAATAAATCTACAGTTCATAGAAATGTGAATGTTACAGAGGCTTAGGAAGAATCAAAAGAAGAAACAGAGGTGAATAATCATCCAGAGGATGGAGAGGCTCTTATGTTGAAGAGAGTCTCGGTGAAGACAGAGAAACAGTTACATGAACCAATTCAAAGGAAAAGTATGTTCAGAACAAGGTGTAAGTCATAAGGTAAGTGTTGTAAAATGGCTATTGATAGTGGTAGTACTAATAATTTGGTTTCCACAAAGATGATAGAGAAGTTGGGATTGAAGAGGATGAAGCATCCCACTCCTTACAAAGTGTCCTAGTTGCAGAAAGGACATCATCTCTTGGCAAATGAGCAGTGTAATGTGGAGTTCCAAATTAGTACTTACAAGGATGAAATATTGTGTAACATAATTCCTATGGATGTGTGCCAGTAAGTCCCCATAGTTATGTACCGTTCCAGATTCAGCAGGTCATCAATTGTGAAGATATAGCATTCCATGAGAATGCCACGAGTCTAATGTATCAGTCCTTTAGATCAGTATTGTACTCAGCCTTGTATCGAGGCCACCATTACGTAACATCAGTTGTATATGATCGGATCTTGTATTCTAGATATTTGATCGCATGATTCTTTTGACATTGTTATGAGCATGGGGATGCCCGACTCATCCATATACATGTCACACATTATTTGTATCTCACCCATTGATGGGAACCATATTAATACAAAAAACCAAAAGCCACCATGCCCCAGCCCAGGAAGCACCACCTCTCCCTAGAAAATCCTATGATGTACGTCGGCCATACGATGAGATTCTACCCTCACACATCAGGGGGCAATCTGTTAACCCAAAAAATCCCCCAATTAGCTCTACATGACCTACGCCACCCAAAGACATCCATTTTACCCTCTCCAGTGACCCCCACACCTTTGTAAAGGCTCAAAAAACATAAAAAGGGCTTAAAAACCCCTAAGAAGAGCCAAAATAGCTCTCAAAGGGGCTAAAAACCCCCAAAATGTGCTTAAAATCCCTAAAAGAAATAAAGAATGCCCGAAAAAGGCTAAAAGCCCAAAAAAGGGGCTAAAGCCTTGACCAAGGGCTTAAACCCTAAAAAAGGCTATAAATACAAGGGTGGGGGTCACTTTCAAAGGAATTCCTCATTTTACCTATCGTTACTCTGCCCGTGTGAGTGCTTTGAGACCCACATCTCTCAAACCATTCACCCTTCTCCTCCATTTGCTCCATTGCTCCATTATCCAAAACCCCATTCCATTGATAGGTAGCATCTTAAGCTGGGGCATGGTGGCCCATCTTCCAGCAAGAGCATAGGTATAATGATGTCAATACTTTCCTCTTGTTTAATCTAGTTGCTTATAGCTTGTTTTTTGCTAACTTTTTCATTGCAGGGTTTTTTCTTTCTCATTTCATTAACAGTTTGTTGCAGAATTTTGTATGGTTCACTAACTCTTTCATGCAGGTTTTTCATTCACCAAAGAAACCCTACCCTTCTGTCCTATAGGCAGAAGGTAGTCGTTTATGCACGTAGTCAGGGTTTTCCCTAAGCTACAAGAAGGCATTGATGTGGATGATCATTTACAAAGTTTTTTCTTAGCCCTTGAAGTTTTATCAGCAGCAAAACATGAAGATGTAGTATGCAAACTGTTTCCACATACCCTTAAAGGAAAAGCAGCATCATGGTATTTTGGCCTGTAGGCGAATTCATTCACAAACTGGAATACGTTTGAAAGACTGTTTAAAAGCAAGTTTGGACGCCAAAGAACCATAGCTACTTTGATGAAAGAGTTACTTGCTCTAAATATGGAAAAGAAAGAGAAAAATGCTTGATTTCAATCATAGGTTCACTCACCATTTGAATAATTTAAGTGCTGCTATAATTTCTGCTGAAGAAACATTAATGGAATATTATTCTTCAGCACTTTCACCAGAGATAGCGATGTTTGTAAAGCGATCGGTAAAACATTCATTGTTAGAAACCTATGAAGAAGCTAAGAAGGTGGAAGAGGAACTCAAGAGTATAAATAAGCAGTATGCAGATTTAGATACAAAAATTTTTAATAAGAAGCCTTTGTTGCTAACTAAACCCAAAGAGGAATGTTCAAATGAAATGGAAAATGTGGTTAAAATGGTACAAAATCTCTCGAACAAGATTGTTTACTTAGAAAAGGATAAAGAAGCAAGCTCTTCTAAAAAGCCATTTAGATCATTTTTCAAGAAGAAAGAGGAAAATAGTCCATCCAAACCTCCCACCAACAGCTCTTCTGTGCTGAATCTTACTGAAGTTGGTATGGATAATTTTTGTACTTTTCACCAACAACCCCACTCTGAGAAAATATGCCCTTAGTTGATTAATTCAATGAACCTAGTCATGAATCATCTATTAGATGTTCAACTAACAGGACCTGAAGTTAAGGAAGAAAAAGAAATTGAAACAGAAAAAACTTTGGAAGAAGCTACTATGGTTTTGTGGGACTGTATGACCACACTAGGGTTAGAAGAAGAAGAACCCACTGAAGAAATACAAATTTCGGCAGTAAACATCACAACAAGAAGTCAGGGACCGATAATAGATGAGATTTTATTACCCAAGATTAAGAAGTTCCAAGAAAGTATCAGAAATCTTGCTAATAAGACTCAAAACCCACCTATAGCTGAAAAAGTCATAGAAAAGAAGAAATCTCCAACAGTAAGTAAACCAGCAAAGGTTGTGGACAACAAATCAGACAATAACAAGAAAAGTCCAATGGAACCAGAAATGGGATATCATATAATAGAAGATATTAAGAAAACCAAGGCAAATGTCTCGTTATTTGAGATGTGTAATCTACCGCAACAAAAGAAGAAACATTTGGAAGCCTTGGATCCTCAACCTAGTAGAACTCCAGACAATGTCCCATTAGATAAAGAGATAAATGAAGCCAGTATTGGAGGAAATTATAAGTCTTGAACTAAACCATTCCTGCTGACCTTTGAAATTTTTAATCTGAATGTACATAATTGTCTGGTAGATTCTGGAGCATCTTTGAATTTCATGCCCTTGTCAGTTTGTAAAAAGGTAAATGAGAAACCTACTCCCTCTGCCAGTCAAATCATTTAGTTGGATAGGACGGCAGTCAAGGTGGCCGATGAGATGAAGAATGTACTAATTCGACTAGAAGCTGACGAAAGGGTTTGTCAGTACATAGATATTATGGTAGTAGACATCCCTGAAGCCTATGGTTTAATATTAAGTAGGGATTGGTCTAAAAATCTCAATGGGTATTTTGCAACAGAGTGGTCACATTTGTGGTTACCTTACAAAGGCTGTAATCAAATTAAAGTACTAAGAGAACCACATATGAAATATAATGTGACGTAGCTTGAAGGGAAAAATGAATCTGTGAATTTCTCGCATTCAGTTTTGGGAAATTTTTCTTTAGAACTTGAACCACGAAATTATCAAGCGGAAGAGGCCAATAGTGAGTCAGATGAACAATCCGAACTCCTTCAGTTTTCACGAGCTGATAATATTGATTGTAATATAGTTAATCTAGTTTCTGTTTCAGAAAATAGAACTAGTTCTTTAGAACTAGAAAATTAGTTTTGGTTATTATATTTTGATGGTTCGAAAACTCAAGAAGGATCAGGGGTCGGTTGTGTCCTAATTGATCCAGAAAAAAAATAAACAGTTTTTATCTTGTAGATTATAATTTGAATGCACGAATAATACGGCTGAATATGAAGCATTGATTCAAGGATTAAAAAAGGAAATTGAGTTTAAAGTTAAGAATTTAAAAGTCTTTGGATATTGTGAAATAATTGTAAAGAAGGTCCACAATACAATCCATTGTTTATCTCCTCATTTAAAAGGGTATCAAAATGAAGTTTGGGGACTCATAACAAATTTTGATGCTTTTAATATTAATTCTATTCCTAGACTAAAGAATGCTATAGTTGATTTATTAGCTACCTTTGTTGCAAGGTTGGTTCCTACGAATAACAAATGTTCAATTGAAATGATTTTCAGGTCCTCTATACCTGATAATGTCACCAATATTAGAGTATTCGATGATGACCAGCAGATTTTGGAATTCTTAACCAATGAGGAAATTTTTAAAGACACAGTTATTGATGATGAGGAACACCAAGCGAATATTCAGAATGTTAATTTCATACCAAAAGGGGTAAGGACATTAAAGGGAATGTTTGGTCTAAATAAAAAATTTCGAAGCCCAATGAATGTCAAAACATACAGCTCATCAATGCAGTATGAGTTTATCAATCTGGGAACAGAAGTTGAACCCAAGTATCTCAACTTGGGGAAATGTTGTTCTCCAGGTGAAAGAAGTAAGTTCATCAATTTATTTCAGCATTATAAAGATATATTTCTTGTACTTGCGATGATCTGAAGACGTATGACACTCGCATAATCCAACACATTATTCCTATTAAAGCGGGTGTAAAACCTTTCCAGCAGTAGCTTCGGAAGATGCATCCTAAGCTGGAACCCCTGATTCAAAGTGAAGTGAAGAAATTACTTGATGATAAGATTATTTTCAAGGTTAGACACTCGGAATGAGTAGCAAACTTGGTACCAGTGAGGAAAAATTATGGAGAAATAAGACTATGTGTGGATTTTATAAATCTGAATCGTGCTTCAGACAAAGACAATTATCTAGTCCCTCCAATGGAGTAGATTTTGCAGATAGTGTCAGGATCCAAATTATTCTCCTTGTTATATGGGTTTTGAGGCTACAATCAAGTACTGGTAGCAGAAAAAGGCAGGCTAAAAACCATGTTTTGTACAAAGTGGGGAACCTTTTCCTATAGGATAATTCCCTTTGGATTAATTAATGCTGGAGCCACTTTCCAAAGGGCCATGGACATAGGTTTCCGGGGACTGATAGGCCACGGTGTGGTGGTCTACTTGGATGATGTAACAGTATTTTCAAATAAAAGAGAAGAACATCCATATCATTTAAAACAAATTTTTGAGCGTTGTCGGAAATACAGTATCTCATTGAATCCCAAGAAATGTGTTTTCGCAGTGTTGGAAGGAAAGCTATTGGGTCATGTCATTTCTAAAAGCTGATCTCCATAGAACCAGAAAGGATTGAAGTCATAGCGCAGATTCTCTTTCCCCACAATAAGAAGGGAGTGCAATCATTCATGGGGACCATTAATTTTGTGCGAAGGTTTGTGCCTGATTTTGCACAAATAGTCAAACCTTTGCAGCATATGGTTAAGCAAAGTGTGCAATTTAAATGGACTGACATAGAGAAGAATGAATTTACCAAGATCAAAACAACAGTAGCACATGCACCTTCACTTAAAAGTCCTAATTTTTATAAAGATTTCATATTGTACACTTTTGCTTCTGATAGTTTGCTCGCAACAGTGCTAACACAAAAGGAAGAAGGGGGAGATGAATTTCCTATTTCATTTATGAGTACTGGTCTACAAGGTGCTGAATTGAGCTATCCCACCATCGACAAGTAAGCGTACGTAGTATTTAAAGCGTAAATAAATTCAGGCCATATATACTTAAGAATCAGACTAAAGTGGTTGTTCCTCACCCAACAGTCCAAAGCCTCTTCGTGCAAAGGGAGTTGGGCGAGAGAAGAGGAAATTGGTTTACGGATTTACAAGAATACGATTTAGAGTTTAAGCCACCAGCCATTATTAAAGGACAATGACTTTACAAGCTAATGGTTGAAAGTAAAAATGGTGAAGATACTATTGGCCAACCTTGTTCAAAGATGCACATGCATATGTAAGGATATGTGATACATGCCAGCGAAGTGGAGGAAGACTTGTTAGAGCGACTGGTCCACTACAACCAGTCGTGGTGTCAAAACCATTCGAACAATGGGGAATCGACATTATTGGAGAAATTAATCCTAATTTCTCGTTGCAGCACAAATACATCCTTACAGCTACTAATTACTTCACCAGATGGGTAGAATCCATTCCACTACGGAGAGTAAATGAAGATGCAGTCATTTATTTCTTGCAAGAACATATTATGACCAGGTTTGGGGTTCCAATTTCTCTGTTTTTTGACAATGCATCTTACTTTTCATCAATTAAAATTACAAAATTCGCTAATGATAAGGGAATGAAGTTACATTACTCTGCTAATTATTATCCTCAGGGTAATGGATTAGCGGAATCTACCAACAAAAATCTCATTAGAATTCTAAAGAAGATGGTCATAGAAAACCAAATAATTTGGCACATAGCTCTCCCAAATGCACTCTGGGCTTATAGAGTCACACCAAAGAATTCCTTAGGTGTATCACCCTACACTCTAGTCTATGAAAAGGAAGCCATTTTTCCACCAAACATTTTATTCCTAGCTTCCCAATTATCCCAAGCTTTAAGAGGATCCAGTAGTGAAGTTTTACAAGTCAGAATAAACTCTTTGCTTAAGTTAGAAGCGTCTAGGCTCAAAGCTAAATAAATATTTAAACACCAGCAAGAGATTGTAAAGAGATGCTTTGGCAAGCGTAAGTCTAGAAATAAGAGTTTTGAAGTGGGAGATTTAGTCCTCAAATGGGATCACTCGCATGATGAAAAGGGTAAGCACACTAAGTTTCAACATCTCTGGGTAGGCCCGTTTCTGATTGCTGCAAAGTTAGGCTCCTCAACGTATAAACTTCAGGATTTGCAGGGATGGGAAGAAAATCTACCTGTCAATGGTTTGGTTCTCAAACCTTATTTTACCTAGTACTTTGAGGGAACCTTTTGTACATAAATAAACATTTTTTGTTTGATTGCTTTAGTTAGTTTTCTTTGCTTTCTGCTAATTTTCTTTATTCTAGTTCATTGTTGTTTTTTCTATGCTTTACTCTATTTTATTTTAAATAAACCAGCTCAGCATTTGGTGTTGGATTTCATAGCCAGGAGTTGCTTATTGGATGTTATTTGTGTGAGAATTTATTATTACAAATATTCTTTAATTTGATAATTTGATAGACTTTGAAAGGAAAGGTATTTACAGAACACATTGAATTCTTGTTTTAAACCTCGTTAAATAACCAAGGTAGGAGAAATCTAGAATACTATTATGAGGCTCCATCCACTTCACCTTAATATCTGTCCTAGGAAGCTTGCAGCCAAGGATTCACAAAAAGGAAGCAGGACAGACAAGTGTATGGTATTCAAAATAATCCATGCCACAAATTAAAGCCAAAAGGCTCAAGAGTCAAAATTTTCCCAGAAATAAAAAATATATCAAAAGATATAATGAAGCATGAATCAGTAACTAATAGGATTGCTTAGAGGTTCTTCTTCGTCTGTGAGCTGAAACAAAATACCACTCACACAAAAGGATACCATGGATGGAAGAACCTAAATCAAACCTCAAATGTAAAAGGAGCAATCCGGGAAGACTCAACAGACAAAAGTTTGAAACCATCAAAAGAATGCAAAAGGCATGGGAACGAGGAACAAACAAATATACTTGTCCTAATCATGTTACAATCCTTTGGTGTCCCAGCCAACAACAACCAAATGCAGAGGTAAATGAATCTCATATTTTGACCTTGGAAGAGTTATCAAGACTTTGAAAGCCTGCTTACCTTATCCTAGTGGACTAAAATCAATGATAAGTTCTGAATCTTACATTCCGTGAAAGTATGGATTATTATAAATAATTTCTTGGGAAAAATTGAGGCAAGTCGATCTAAGCAAAGTGTCCTAAAGAAGTTTTATGTTTCAAAAATCCAGTTTGTTCAGAGATATGTGTTGACCAATTAGTCGCCAATTGTTGCTGCTGCAACCACCACCCCAAAATTTTATGTTTTAGGGCCCCCCCTTTATTTTCTAGTTTTTCAAGCCTTAAAATATCACCTGTGCCCTCCAAGAAACTCTTTCTTTCCACCCGACGTATCGAATGAACTCATGGAGTTTATCTGATGTGGCGGAGGAGTTATCTTTTCAACTTACCGAACCTTAATATTTTCTTGTGCTTTCTAGAAAACTTGCGTGAGTTTGTCGATTCATCAATTGAACTTAAGTCTTTTTAGCCAATGATAATCTTTTGATTCCTGACCGGATGGTTTGTCTACAGTATATTTGATGTATCAGATCATCTCATTAAAGTTTTTTTGATGCTTTCGAAGGTTGTGTTATATCCTTTCCCTCCTGCCATTGCAGATGATTGTTTAGGAGTTTTCTGCGAGGTTTGTTTCAAAGGTCTTCTCTAATGTACTAGACGAGCTTGTTGATTTACAACCGATGCCTTTCCCAGAGAATCATCCGGTACCATTACGGGTGGATAGCGTGTTGTGCTGTCGATACAATCCTTAAGTCTGTCTCGATTGGACAAGTTTGTAGCCACCCAATGAACGTCGAATCCATCCTGATCTTCCACCTGAGGTCGTCGATTGTTCTTTTTGGATCACTTCCGATGCAAGCATTATTCTTAGCACCAATAGTGGTTTTCTTCCGCATACCATTAATAGTCGTTCCACGTTTCTTTCCTTTTTAAGCCAATGATCGTGTGGGTTACAGTCATTGTTGTCCATTTTGAGTTCATTGTTTTGTGGTGTTGAGCTGTCAATTGTTGTTTGGATCTAGTTAGCACATGAATTTCACGTTCACTCCCGCCCATCTATGATTTCCATGTAGGATCTTAAACCTGTGCACAATTTTCTTACGAGGTTTGTTTAGTGAGTTAGGTTTCCTTCCCTAAGAAAATATTTATACCCAGGGTCATCGAGGTCTATCATTTTGTACTTAGTTTCAAAGCTTTGTTCTCCCAGGAGGCAGAACCCTGGTCGCCCTTCACCCATTTAGCTAAAGCCATTGGATTTTTCTACCTACCGCATGCCATTTTTCACCCAACCCTCGCCATGGAAGTTTCTCCGTCAGTAGTGTGCAGTGGGAGGGTTGTGGGAAGAAAAGCATTTCGCTATCTGCACCACTCCTTTGTTTCTCCCATGCGGGAGTCGAAGGATTACGGTTATTCTCCACAGTTGAAAAGGGGTTGTAAAGGATCGCTACATTTCGATTTTCGGATGGTGGGGGATGTTTTTTCCCTGAGCAAAATCCCTGGTTGTCTGATTTTAGTGTTTTTCTGGTAATCATGTTTTTCCTATTGGGGTTACTCTACCCAAGAATATGTGTTGCTATGTGGAAGCCTTTAATGCCTTTGGACTGGAGTATATATGCTTGCTAGTCGTATAAGGAAATTTCCTGGATAACTTTTAAACCTATTGCTTGAATTCTCGTTACATTATTACCCGGTTTAGAGTGGGAATAAATAACTTTCTGAAATGTATCATGACGATGTGGTAAAGCTTCCTAATTAAAATTTGGCTTCTTATTTTTTTTATTATATGCAGTGGTATACTTATCAGTTGCAGTAATATGCATTTGAAATGAATCTAACACATTGTTTTATGGTTTAACAACCTCATCATCTATATCACACTATGCCTCAGAAAGGAAAGAAGAAGGTTCAAGCCACGGAGGATGACCCAGAAGTGGAGGTCATAACGCGAGTAGAAATCATATACGAAGATACCAAAGCTTCTACTGGCATTGATCCTGAGTGCATATGGGGGTAGATCTATCAAATGATCAAGGACTGGAGCATACCAGATGCAGGGTTAGAGGATTTGCCAATATACACAAACATATAAAAGTCTTCTATTATGAACGATTCCACGCAACTGGAACTTTTTTCATGTGCAGAAGTGATCGGCTGGATCCTCCCAAAGGTAGACATAACCAAAATTATTTTATCAAATGTTGATGGACAAGGTTTCTCTACTTACATCCCGACGTATGTAGCTCAATCCTGCAAGTTGCCCAACCCTCAGATTTATCTAACAGAAAAGTGGTTAAAATATTTAGACCTTGATATTGTTGACAGTGTCCAAAGAATGATGGTCCTCAGGAAGCAATTTCGTACAAGGCCTACCTGGGAATATGAAACCGCAAACCTATGCACTCCCTATAGGATTTTAGCTTTAATGTTGAACATGATTTTCGTCCGAGCAAATGGAAAATATTACAAGATCAGATGGGTGATGATGATCCATTTTGTGGCCGCCCAAGGTACCATTTTCAACTGGGCTGATATAATATCCAATAGCTTGTCTTCATGTATAAGCGCAATGCTTGGAGGTGTCTCGCAAAATAAGTCAGAGTTCTATATGAGCTCTTTTCTTATTGATTGCATTTTGTGCATTCAATAGTTCCCAACACTGAATTTCCAGTGGGATAAGACCAAAAACCCTGTGCATTCTGCATACCAATTGTTTTGGTCACATAAATACTTTAGTCATTACAAGATCATCTGTGAAGATTTCATAATGCCTCTGTACAAGTTAATATTCCTTATAGAATGCAACTGCATGTATGAGGAAGCATTGAATATTGTAGAAGACAATGGCCACTATTACCTAATGGAAGAAGGTCTATACCTAAGAATGTTTGGTGGAACTAGGGCTCCTTCTTTGTTACCAAAATATGCCACAGACTATGTTGTTCACAAAGAAGTGGTGAGGCAGCTTTACATTGATGGGATTGGGACTTCCTATTTGATCAAAAAAAGGTTGTGTACCCACCACTCCCATTCTATATAGGTATTTGTAAGTTATCCAAGGTGAAAAGTGCACTGGAGTTTGTAAAGGAGTTAGAATACTTCCACTTTGGAGAAATGTGTTTTCATAGAAACGATTCAGAGAACAAGGTTGCTAGCTATTGTGCAGCAGAAGGGGTACATTTTGAGTAAACGAACTAATGGGATAAAAATGAAGAAATATTCTGCAATTCCTGCAATATGACAGCGTTAAGAAGAAGATTCAAGAAAAATATAACAACTGTGGGAGGAAAGGGAAGCAGTAGTAAAGTGGCTGAGCAGTAGAAGAAACAAGAAGAATAAGCTGCAAATAAGAGAGAAGAAGAATCCCTCAGGTTGTCTCAAGAAGAAGAACAACGTTTAGCTGAAGAAGCACAACAGAAAAGGCAACAAGAGGAAAATCAGAAAAGGCAAGAAGAAGAAGAGCTGAGAGTATGGGAGGAGATTGAAAGAATTAAGAAATAATCGGCTGAATGAGCAAAAGAAGTAGCAAAAAAGGAAGTCGAGGAATTGAAACAGAATGAGCAAGAAGACCAGGATCAGGGGGGTCAGGATCAAGGATAGGCTCCTGATGATCCTATCGATCCATTTTTTCCATTAAGCAGCATGACAACAAAATATCCAACTCCGGCATTAGAATTTGAACTGATTCCTTTCAACCCATCTCAAGAGCAGGTGGTAGTTGATTTCAATACAATTTTCTATGATAAAAATAAGAAAAGGATTGTCATGAGAACCGAGAAGAGGGTGAACACTGGAAAAAACAAAGGAGTTATGGTAACTAAGAAAACAGTCGTCCATGGGACTAACAAGGATCCTAAACTCCTTACAAGGGCAGGTGTAGCCTCGGCCCTTTCCAATGTAGTTAATGTGGACAAAATGGTAGATCATCTAGAACAATATAAAGAGAAGGTATCTCAAATGAAGGAGACTTTAAAGAAAGAACAAGGTGAAAGATAAAGCCTAAAAATAAAACATGAGGACAGTCTCAGCGAGCTGGAGAAATTAAGAGAGGCATGCCAGATTTTGCAATCTGACAAATATGCCTTGGTATTGTCAGTAAATATCATTGAAGGGGAAAAGAGGGATCTAGAGAAGCAAGTTGCAGAAGTAGAACAGAAAGAAAATGTATTAATTCTTGCACATGATCTAGGAACTAAGAATCAATCTCATCAAAGAATAATTAACAAATACTCATGAATTGGAAATAATCGGAACCAGAAATGGTTTCCTCTCTGTATATTTAATAAACAATAATGGGTTACAATTCCAATGCTGGACAATGGCTTAACTCCATGAAGAATTCAAATACCTAAGGAGACAAANGAGAGCAAAGGTTCTTGAGGATTCAAACCATGTGTGGAACACTCAAGAAACTGATATGTTGCAGCCTTGAACAGCAAACCATGAGTGGTAAAATCAGCCTCAATTTTTAGGAGCAAGTGTCCATGCGGATGCAGAATGTCTTCCTCTTTACTAGTTCTGTGAGGAGATGAGCTNNNNCCCTAATTGACTCACCAAACCCTAACTGAAGTCGGAGTGCAATAAATGATTGAATCTCAACTGAAGGAGATCAAACACATGTCATAGCAATCCAACCATTGAGTGCTAGTGTTGCATGACTCCAATGAACCCCGATGAGGTTAACTGAAGCTGAACTGACCATTAGAATTTGGTGGAGGCGCCTTGTTGACTCCAAATCATTAAATAATAATAAATAATATTTAAATAATCATAAAATAATATATTTAATGACTGGAGTTTCCTTAACTGACTGTAACTGACTGGTTGAACTGATTGTAACCACCAGTTAGCAATTAGGTGCATTAATGTCACACAGNGAATTTTAAAATATGAACAAAATAATATCAGATCAGAATGTAAATCATATCTAAATAAGTTCACAACAGATCCAAAACTGTGAAATGAAATCAAATCCCCAGTAGCAGTTTCGAAGGAGACGTGCGGTACTTGTTTCTTCACACCGTTGATGAGAACAGCTACAAGCAGTACTGAAGGTTTATGAACCTGAAATTTTGAACCAAGAAATATCATATCAGATCCAAATAAGATCATATCATATCCAATAAGGTTCATATCAGATCCAAAAGTATGGTCGACCGAGACGGTGGATGCACAGTTTTCTTCTTCTTCAAAATTCTGAATTTTGGTGCATGCAATTCTGCGGGAATTTACTGGAAGATCTAGATCATGGGGAGTGAATGGATCACTCTGGTAATCTGATATTTCTTCCAAAATATCCAATTTATCACATATTTGCACACCAGCAGCAACATTAGAGGGAGAAAAATCAAATTTTTCTTCACTTTCGAAAGCAATTACTGGTAAATTTTGCACAGAATTCAAAGGAAAATCACCAGTGAATGTTTGCATGGAAGTGCAGCAGTTTTTTTTCTTCAATATTAGAGATTCGAATGTCTTCTTCTATTTCAGCAATATGAGAAGATGAGATATCATAGATCTCATGAAATTCTGGAGCATCAGGAGAAGGAGTCACTTCATGGAGACTTTCTTCAATTCGAACTGAATGTGTAGAAGATTCTGCTTCATCTTCATCTTGAACAACTTCATCAGAGAGAGTAGAGGATGAGAATTTTGAGTGAAGAACTCTTGTGGTGCTGGCTATGATCTCCAAAGTACTATTATGATCCTCATTATGCTTGCCAAAGGTTCTGTCCAATATTGTCCAGACTTCCTTTGGGTATTCAGCAGAACAAATAAGGTAGTACAAGCTATCAGAAAGGGCCAGACCTATTGCTCCATAAGCTCTATCACCGTTATTTAGCCAGTCATTCTCATTCTCATAAGACTCTTTTCCAAGTCCAATAGACACCTCATAGATACCTCGTCTCTTCAAAGATGCAATCATCTTCAACTTCCATTCCGAATAGCTTGTGAATGGGGTGAGAAGAGGGATTGATGAGTCCATTCGAAGTTGTACCTGATAAAACCTACAAATCAAAACAAAAGGGGCATCGTAAGGTCAGACAGCCTGCACATTATAGGCTTTCATCACACCCAGCATAGTCAATCAAGCAAGCTTGATCAACAAGTTCTTTACTTGGGATATTGAGTGGTAAGCCTTGGCTTCTGGTGCAGTGCCGGATTTTTGAGCTATTGCTCAAATTTCATGGAGAAATCTGTCAAAAATATTGTTTTTGAGAGATTGATATTCGTCTCGCCGCATGCTCTGATACCATATTAATTCTTGCACATGATATAGGAACTAAGAATAAATCTCATCAAAGAATAATTAACAAATACTCATGAATTGGAAATAATTGGAACTAGAAATAGTTTCCTCTCTGTATATTTAATAAACAATAATGGGTTACAATTCCAATGCTGAGCAATGGCTTAACTCCATGAAGAATTCGAATACCTAAGGAGAAAAATCGAATTCAGTGAGTGAGTCTATCTTAACTGACTCTAAACCAT
Organism: Pseudotsuga menziesii; assembly: GCA_001517045.1. NCBI lineage: Eukaryota > Viridiplantae > Streptophyta > Pinopsida > Pinales > Pinaceae > Pseudotsuga > Pseudotsuga menziesii. The sequence continues at coordinate 38,641 of LPNX010976196.1, read as the reverse complement.
TCAAACTCACTCAGTTAACCACTTGACCAAAACCCTAATTGACTCACCAAACCCTAACTGAAGTCGAAGTGCAATAAATGACTGAATCTCAACTGAAGGAGATCAAACACATGTCATAGCAATCCAACCATTGAGTGCTAGTGCTGCATGACTCCAATGAACCCCGATGAAGTTAACTGAAGCTGAACTGACCATTAGAAGTTGGTAGAGGCGCCTTGTTGACTCCAGATCATTAAATAATAATAAATAATCATTAAATAATCATAAAATAATATATTTAATGACTGGAGGAACCTTAACTGATTGTAACCGACTGTTTGAACTGATTGTAACCACCAGTTAGCAATTAGGTGCATTAATGTCACACAGATCACCCCCGGAGTGCTCCAGTTAGCCTCCTTGACTGTAGGAGAAGGCTAAGTTAGCCTCCTTGACTGTAGGTAGGTGTGGGTGTGACTGGATGATGGAAATTAATGCTCCATTGATGTCAATTAAACTTAGGATAGTGGTTTAACTAGGCCAATTTGACCAAAAGAGTGTGTATGATGGTAAATTTCTCCAACAAAATGCAGCTGAAAAAAGGGTGAAGGAACTAGAAGTTCAAAACAATTTTCTAAATGAGCAACTACGGGCACGAAAGGAGAAAAATATGGATATTGCTCCTTTCCGCAATCAAACATCTTCGTTACAGAAATAAATAAATCAAATTTTGTTGAAATTGGCAAGGGAGATGTACAGGATTAAACAAATTGAGGCTAGGTTGAAAGAGATAACACTCAGTTCATCAGAATTTCAGAAGAAGTTGTTAGATGTGCTTGAGCTTGTGAAAAATCAGCTGGCATGGATAGGAGCCAACCCAAACTTTCTAGCAAATATGCCTCAGAAAAATACAGGGATTCTGAATATGGAAGTGGCCATATCGAATTTCAGGTGTAAATCAGCAGTCAGATTAAACACGTGTATTGATAGAACTATTGACAAGTGTACTGAATTCCACAAAGACATGTGTTATGTTCACAATTAATGCATGATTTTAGCAGACACCCAGGATCAAGAGTTCCCAGTCAAGGAGGAACATTTAAAGAACTTACAAGAGAGGCTGTGAAAAGAAGAAGAAAGAATATCTGAAATCGAGGTTGATAGTGAGGAAGCTATTGGAATCTGGATTATCCAGGTTTCAGTCCACAAGCACATGTTGGAGGAATTACTGAGACAGAATACACCCAAAGTGAAAGAGATCGAGTCCCAGTTGTCAAAGCATGAGGTGGCAGTGTGTGTACTGGAGCCAACCGAATATAGAGTCATCAATGAAGAAGCTCAAGCATGGAGTGTTTCCATTAAGACACCAACTGGGCCCACTTAAATCTGTCTTATTCAAATGTTGATAATTATGTAACATTTTGTATTTATTCCTTATTTCTAGTAAATACACTAAAAGACGAAACTTTGTAAATAAAGAGTCGAGGAAGCCCAAGAGGTTAGGGAAACTTAAGATTCATTTTTTAATTTGTATAAGTAGGAGCAAAGTAGATAAAAGAAGAGGAATTTTTCGCTAGCATAGTTACTGAAGCTTTTTGTAAGAAGAACTATTTCCTTTTATAATAAAGAAGATGGAATTTTGTTGGAGAGAGTATTGCAGAATCCTCAAAGCCTGTTGTGTAAAGCTAAATGAAGAACTATTTATTTTTTAGCGCTATATACAATCTGTGAGATCGTTCCTAACCCTTTGAACTATTTCTGAGTTATGACTGATTTTATGTTATGTGATGAATCTTATGCAATAATGAATGATGAAAGTTTTAATATCATTGAGCTATCTCTGTGTTAACTTTCTGTTGTATGTATGTATCCTAGATTTATTAGTTATTTGTAGATTTCTTTATGCAAACAATACAGTACATCATTCATTCTTATTTAATATCAATATTGCTCCTTGGGGATAGGCTAGAATAGATTTAGATTAGTTGTTATGTTTCTATTACTTGCATTTATTATAGGCACTTTCATTTCATACATAAAAGATAAAATGTATAAACAGTGGATCGGGCCACAACCGGTAAAAGAGATTTAAGAATACATTTTAACTCAACAATAGTCGGACCGCAAATCGAACAGATTCCCCATTCCAAATGCTAAATGATCTATTTGGGAATGGTTATTGGAGAGAATCCCTACTGTCGGTACCTGGCATTTTTCCAGGCATCAACACAGAGGAAGCTACTTGTCACTCCATTACATAATGTTTCAATACATAGAGTACGGAAGGCAAAGGGAGAATGATGCTCCACTTCAGAGGGAGTGACTGCAGAAGATCCTTGGGTTCGACATATTGATGGCCCTAGGATTTACTAAAGTAAAGCAGATTCCAACCTTTACCTCAAGGTTGAAGGCGGAAGACCAATGATGCTCCTATTATATGTTGATGACTTATTCCTGACAGGAGAATATAAACTCATTAAAGATGCAAGGAGGATACTTTATACAGAGTTTGAGATGAAAGACCTAGGGATGATGAACTACTTCTTAGGCATGGAGGTGTGGAAGAGTACAGATGGAGTCTTCCTTGGTCAAGGGAAGTATGCAGTAGATATCCTGAAGAGGTTTGGGATGATGGACTGCAAGGCAATAGCCACACCCATGGCATCGAACTTGAAGCTACTTTGTGATGCTTCATCAGAGTCAGTTGATTCCATGATATATCGTCAAATGATTGGATCATTGATATACCCGACGGACACAAGAATAGACATATGCTTTGTTGTGAAAACCTTGAGCCAGTTCCTGACAGATCCAAGACAAGTTCACCTGGTTGCTGCAAAGTATATATTGAGGTACCTGAAAGGTACAATTGATTATGGGATCAAATATGACACGAATCAAAAGGTTAACCTGAAGGTTTATGTTGATTCGAACTTGGCTGACAGTGCTTTAGATAGGAAGAGCACTTCAGGGTGCTACTTTAGTATGGGATCAGGTGCAATCTCTTGGTTTAGTAGGAAGCATTCTTACGTGGCACTGAGTACAGCCGAAGAAAAATATGCCGCAGCTTTTTCAACCAGCTGTGAGGAAGTATGGCTTAGGGAGATACTGTCTTATTTGTTTGATCTCCAATTACAGGTAACTTGTAGCTTCTGTGACAACTAGAGTTGTGTGAATTTGTCCGAGAATCCAATGTTCCATGACAAGCCGAAGCACATTGATATGAAGTACCACTATATCAGGGATATGGTGCAGAGAGGAGCAATGAAGCTCCAGTATGTTACGACGAACGAGCAGATAGTCGATGTGTTGACCAAGCCATTATCCAGAGCGAAGTTTGAATACTTCAGAGAGAAGCTTGGTGTACTTCAAATCGAGGTTCCTCCCAAGGGGAGGTGATGGGTCCGGAAGACGCATATGCATGAGAGTCGTTCTCACATGGTGGTATGTGTGTCCTCCCATAGTGTAGATGTAAGGGGTGTGGTCGATATGTGTGCATCTAGGTTGTGCTCCGAGTGACGATGAGATGATTGTAGGGGGCTCAGGTTTTGTAGAGGCATATAATTAGTCCCAAGATACTCCTTTAGGTTTTGTAGAGACATATAATCAATCCTAAGAGATCCTTCGGGTTTTGCAGAGGCATATAATCAGTCCTGGGAGATCCTTCAGGTTTTGCAAAGGAATATAAGCAGTCTTAGGATGCTCCTTTAGTTTTTGCAGAGGCGTATAATCAGTCCTGGGAGATCCTTTAGGTTTTGTAGAGGCATATAATTAGTCCTAGGATGCTCCTTCAGGTTTTGTAGAGGCATATAATCAGTCTTGGAAGATCCTTCAGGTTTTTCCAAGGCATATAATCAGTCCTAGGAAGATCCTTCGAGTTTTGCAAGGAAATAAGTCCTAAGCTAAACCTACTTGATGATTTGAAGACCTACATGGAGGCTAGGCCTACATCTAACATGAAAAAGGGTTGGCACTGTAGAAACTTTTGATGACAGATAGTATGGTACGATGATCAAATTATACGAAGATGATGGCAACAGCTATGATGAAGCCTCTATGACTCCGTGATGATGACGATGCGATGAATACCCTACCAAAATGTGTTGATAACTGTGTAGAGAGAGAATAACTTCCTAGTTAAGAGGGAGTGTTGATGTATTTGTAACTTTGAAAGATATTCTGATGCATATTATCATTGTATGTTGTTGTACCCTCATTGGGGATGTGTGTTACCCCTTTACGGGGTGCCTAAATTATGTCTAGACCTTGAGGTACAACCTTCGTTGTAAGTCGAGGAAATAGTCCCCAATATAACATCATGTAATATGTACTTGTAGTCTCTCTAGGAGAAGTGGGCCCCATGTGAGATGGAATGTAGGCTCAAACGTTATATTTGGTTAGTGACTTGAAAGGGTATAAATAGGGAGGTGGTCTCCCTCATTTACACACACTTCATACACTCTCAAGTGCGCATGAGAGAAAGAGACATTCAGATGAGGAGAGAAAGATAGCTATCGAATACTTCTTATTACTACTTTTTATCATCTTATTGTTCTGAAGAGGTTTGCAGGGTTTTCTCCTTTATGGTTTCCCCGATGAAAATATTTGTGTCTCATGTATCTTTTATATATTATGCATTTTGTTTTACTTGTTATTCTTTCGAATAAATATCCTAGATAATCTAATCAAATCTTAAGAAAAACTAACAAATTTAGGACGAGACATAGTTGTTTTGTCTTCCAACTTTTCAAAAAATGAGCATATAGAAGTGTTCCTATGTGTCTTTTCTCTCTCACCTATTGGATTTTTACTACAATGGGATGTATTAGACCATCAAGCTTGGGTGGTTAATCATTATCAAAATGGGTTAGTGTAACATGGTGAGGGATCTGTAACATACATGATCAAATTAAATAGCAATAATAATTAGTAATTAATAACTAATAATAATAATAATAACTGATGAATAACGAAGGGACACAATCCTAGTGAACGCCTAACAATTTTCCTTTAGGATTTATATATATGGCACTCTCATTGTTTCTTGTAATAATCTATCTCATCTCTTATTTACTATTTATATATTTGTCCTTATGGATTTTAACACGTTGTCTTATTTAAATTTGATATCCAGGTATTGAACTAATGTTCAGATTTGAGAAATGAATCTTGTTCATTTCATTAACGTAACATACACAATAACAATAAATACCAATAAATAAATAATAATAGTTAATAGTTAATAGCTGCTACTACTACTACTAATAATAATAATAATAATAATAATAACTAGTGACAAATGAAAGGACACAACCCTTGTGATAGTTACAAAAGTGCCTTTAGTATTTATATGTATAGGAAGAAGGGATTGAACAAGTGATGCATGGCCACATCATTTGGAAACATGGGAACCAGACAGACGTATCGCACAGTTCACAATAACCATGTTGACAACAACTTAGTTGACAAGGGTTCACACTCTGTCGACACCCCCTTAGATGTGATCTCCCTAAACATCGGCTCAGACAGGTTTTACCCTTTCCAGCAACAACTGTGAAGCAGACAAGGTCTCACCCGAGATGTTTGAGGGAAGGTTGCAGGAACCACATTTCCGCAAAAGAGAAGAGTACTTTGCGCACTAATATTTCTTAACCGCACTAACATCTAGATATTCATAATGGGTTTTTTCACGTCATCCATTCACCATTATACCAAATCTACCATTGCACTATTTCATTAGACAGAAAAGATATCGACATACAACAATGTATTCATTATGCGAAGACTCCTCATCATTCAGATAAGCAAAGCATTAAGCCATTAGATCACACTATTTAATCGCATCATTCCATTCATAGAAACAATAATCACAAGATCAAATACCACATCGCAGACAAAAGATACACGGAATTTCCAACAACCTCAGTTCATATTACTTTGCAGTTCAACACATGTCTCAAAAATACATCTCTTGGTCAATATCCTCATACCAAAATCTAGAAGCAGTCTGCAAGACAGAGAAAAGATAAGATTGAATATACAAAAGATGATCTCTCTATTATGTTTTTTTCTACTATATTTCCAACTCTATTTATAGGCTTGCGCCTTCTACAAAATGGTCCACATGTGACCAACTACCTAACTAACTTGGACCAAAAAGTAAAAAAATACAACCATGCCGACCCTTGTTGACTTCTTCTTCTTGTGCAGTCTTCCTTGGTCTTTGTCACTTCCGCACAATACACCTCAAGACTTCCTACCAACAGGCCCCTAACACAAACTTATGTCTTGTCCTCGAGACACATCAGCTGGATACCATGTATGAGTTGATCTTGATATGAAAGTCGTCATATTCCTTTTGGACCTCATCAACCACTTCCTTTATCCTCATGTTGATTGGTGCACACTCTTCTATATCCTATTACATTGGGTGGTTGGTAACCTTCTCAGCCACTTGTATGTGGCCCTCTTGTGTAATCGTAAGTGCATTTACAACCTTCATCACCAATTACTCGTCGATATCCTAGAATTCATCCAACTAGGTTGTGTGGCGTTGATACCTCTCCTGTGCTTTGCTGGCTCTCTGCTGAAGCTCCTTGATATTCGTTGCCTTGGTCACCTGCACTACTGGTGGCATCATTTTCAGGGACTCCCACATTTTTTTCAGTTCGCTTCCGCCTTGTGAATTTGTGCGCCTAGCTTGTTGTATTTGCTCATCTTGGACCACACTCATCCAAAATTGTGTGGTTTCATCCGCCAATGTATTGGTCATTTTCTCGAAGTCATCGATCTGGGAGAATGAATCCTCAATATTCCCCTTGTGCTTTGTGATTTGTTCTGGTGGTGTACTTGGAATTGTGCACGCTTATAGTTCCTCATTATCTTTCTTCAGCTCTGCAATAATATGGCCAAGTTGGAGAATCTTTTCCTCTGCAAACATCTCCTCTGTAATGTCAGGGATTTCCTATCAGGCAATTGTGATGGCTTTCTCCAATTAGTCTCAACCATCCAAGGCTTCACCTTTGCAATTAATTTTGCCTCTTGCGCCACCTTCATGCTCTTTATTTCTTCCTTTTACAGTGCCTCTTGCTCTTGCAACTTCACAATATGGTCACCTATAGTAGCTTCCCTATAGATGGTCACCTATGATAGTCTATTTGGTTAGGATAGTTGTCTCTCACCCGAGAAACCTGGGTTCAGGTCCTGACAACGAAACCATTTGTTGACAACAACTTAGTCGATGGGGGTTCATAATATGTCGACACCCCCTTAGATGTGATCTCCCTAAGCACCGACCCAGACAGGTTTTACCCAGTCCAGCAACAGGTGTGAAGAATATGAGATCTCACCCAAGATGTTTGAGGGAAGGCTGGAAGAACCACGTTTTCACAGAAGAGAAGAAGACTTTGCACACTAATATTTCGTAATCACACTAACATCCAGAGATTCAGAACAGGGTTTTTCACGTCATTCATTAACCATTATAGCAGATCTACCATTGCGTTATTTCATCCGACATAAAATATATTGACATACAACAATGTACTCATTATGTAAAAACTCATCATCATTCAAATAAGAAAAACATTAAGACATTAGATCACACTATTTAATTGACTTATTCCATTCATAGAAACAACAATCACAAGATCAAATACCACATCACAGACAAAAGATACACAGAATTTCCAGCAACCTCAGTTCATATTACTTCGTAGTTCAACACATGTCTCAAAAATACATCTCTTGGTCTATATCCTCAGACCAACATCCAGAAGCAGTTCACAAGACAGAGAAAATACAAGATTGAACATACAAAAGATTATCTTTGTATTATGTTTTTTTCTACTATATTTCCAACTCTATTTATAGGCTTGCGTCTTTTACAAAATGGTCCACATGTGACCAACTACCTAACTAACTCAGACCAAAATGTACAAAAATACAACCAGGTCGACCCTTGTCAACTTCTTCATCTTGCGTAGTCTTCCTTGGTCTTTGTCACTTCCACACAATGCGCGTCAAGACCGCCTGCCAAAAAACCACAGAGCATGGACGGGGAAAGGACTACCCACTTCTGCCCAAGATATGGAAGAGTACTTTGATCAAAGAACTCAAGAGATCCAGGGAGGATATGATCCAGTCCCCACATCAGGAAATTAGGATTTCAATCATGAAGAGTACCAGGAATAGTACTGCAGAATCCAGCAGGGGGAGGATGGGACAAGAGGATTAATGAGCCACTCGACTATAGTAATTATGGTATCTCTTTCTATACGTCAAAGCGACAGACGAAGCTTTGCAATTTGAATTTCTCGCAACTCTATCAAGGCAGTTTCTTTTAAACCTAGAGAGTGTCCTCTATATGCAAGTAGTTACATGTCATTTTTTCTAGATCTATAAAGGCAGTTTCTTTTAAACTCAGAGATGGCGTCGAGGAAGCAAGGAAGTGCAGAAGTTTCTATACCCTCAAGGACCAGGGGGCGAGGGGGGATAAGGGTATTTGGTAGTCATGCGAGGGAAGTGGGAGGGAGAATAACCCATGCTCAATATTAGGCTAGGACTGCAACTACGTTTTTTCAAGACTGCATTCCAATAGTGGTCTGCAATGAGATTAATGCAATTGAGAAGGAACTATGGGAAGAGTTCCAGACAATTCCCATGGAGGAGATCCGAGAGGAAGTTGAAGAGTGGGTCCTAGACCTAGGTAACACCACGAGGAGGGCCTATTCCTACAAGTGGATGATGATGGTTTATTGGGTCATGAAAAACCTTTGGCCCATGTGGCCATGGAAGGAGAAAGAAAAAGATAGCGGGACCAGGAGCCAATGCAGGCCTGGAAGGAGCACCACAGGGATTTCCACCTGATGCATCAAAAGGTGGATTTAATTACCAATAAGCTAGGTCTGAAATTTTATACACCCCCTCCCTAGTCGAGTAATTCTAGTGATACCAATCAGGGTCAAAATAGGAAGTTGGAGAAGGAACCGAAAGGTTCAATGACGTCGTCGACATCTTTGTACAGGCTCCTGCTTGAAAATGATGCTCATTTTGTCTATTTTCATTACTAGGGGTCTATAGCTTTCAATTTAAGATAGAATTTAGTTCAGTTAAAGAAGGGCCTAACACCTTTTTGGAATCCTACCCAATGTAAACCAAGTATGGAAGGATGGTTTTCTATAAATGTACAGGCTCCTGCTTGAAAATGATGCTCATTTTGTCTATTTTCATTACTAGGGGTCTATAGCTTTCAATTTAAGATAGAATTTAGTTCAGTTAAAGAAGGGCCTAACACCTTTTTGGAATCCTACCCAATGTAAACCAAGTATGGAAGGATGGTTTTCTATAAATGTATGGATGAACTTGAAATTCTGTATGAGTGATATGTAACCTGCTTCTGTTATTAATATAGTTCTTTTTATTTACAAAAAAAAATATTATTAATCAATTAACTAATCATTATTATTATTGAAAACATATTCAAAATGGAGTCTCATGGGAAAAAATAAGGAAGATTTCCAAGCAATTTAAGAACTTATCTTAGTGTTACTTCAAATAAAAGGAACAATTAGAGGGAAAGGCATTACTATTTCTATTGCTCTTTGCGAACACAATAATTATTTTAGTGATGAATTTGTTAATGACATAGTGATTCCGGAGTCAAATATAGGTGAAAGGTTAGACTTTTGTAATAACAAAGAATTTGCAATAAGCTATTTACAATGGAACATTGAATATTATATTGGCGTCTCACAATTTATAGTTAAATCCTTGTGTAGTAGTGATGGTGACCAAGTTTTGGGATTACCATGGCTAGAAACATTAGGGAATTTTATCTTAAATGTTGAAAAGAAGTTTATGTCATTTCCCTACAAAAAGAAGAAAATAACATTGTAGGACATTAACATGAAGTCTAAATTAGAAGTCACGTCATCTAAAGAATTCGTAGAAACATCAAAGGTAATGTTGCAAGGAGATGGGAAATCATTACAGACAATACACAAGGATTTCGACAAGGTTATCACAAGTAAAGAAGAAAAGATCTCTCGTTTAAGAAATCATAATAAAAAATTTCTTATGCAAATTAAGAAGGCAAAAGATAAAGTTCAATGCAGTCAAAGGTTAGAAGAGAAGGTTCAAGCTCTCCAGCAAATATTACTGGAAAAAGACGAAGAAAATCCACCATGAAAAAGGTTAATCATGAACTAGAGGAACAAATCGAGAAGTTAAAAGAGGAAAAATAGTCGTAAGAAGAAAGGTTTAAGAAGATTCAGAATAATAATAATCTATTAGAGAACAAATTAGTTCAAATCCAGAAGGAAGCATCTAGACTTTCCAGAAAATAAATTCCAATTGAGGAAGAAGAAACAAAAAAAAATTAAGTTCCTGTCACAGTTCAAAAGGAAGTCAATACAGCATAAAAACAAGTAACAAGAACTCCTTACCCACACCCAAACTACAAAAAGTATTTGGACCAACGACAAGGTCAAAATGAACATAATCAAAGGGGTTATAAATTCAGAAAAGAAAGAACACAAAATCTATAGCCTAAGCAGAAAACGGGAAGATTTATCCAACAAGACGATCGATAATCATTGTTGTAATCTCACAGATCACATAAGGTTACCAATAATTCATACTAAAACATACATACATAACAGAGACAAGAGACAAGAACAAGTAGATAGAATAACAGATTATATTGGCATGAGAGGGTTCATACAATACAGAGAACTGAACCGAGTTCTCATTTGGCTCAATAGCCTAATATATATGATTACAAAACAATTACAAAATAACTACCTGTCAGTTCGGTGAACCGACACGACTTTAGCTGGCCGACCTAATCTCTAGTTAGTCGGCTGACCAACTTAGTCATCCAATCGACTAAGTCAGCTATTGTTCAAGTCGGCATACCGACTTGCTCCTCCAACATCTCCCCCACGAACAAAACGTTTCTTCATCCCGAAGAAACAGGGAGGTACAAAAAATTCCTTGTCTATCTAAGTAGTCATTATTTTGTGCTTGATCTTTATGGGCTATGAAGTCTGATGGTCGGTCTTTTCTATACGCAGACTTCGACAATTGTTGGGGCTATCACTGCTAGATGATGTTGGAAATCTGTCCAACTCTGCAATATTTTATGTATGTCAATGGTGAGTGTAGTCAGACTTGAAAAGATTGACATTTTCTCTTGAATGGAAAGTTCAGCTATTCTTTCCATGTCGGGACCCATAAACTGGTCCTTTTCCTCTGCTGTCTCCATGAGTCGTTTCATCTGCGGGTAGATGATGTCTACTTTTTCTAAGTTGGGAATGGCTTGATGCAACCACTAATGTGCTTCCCACTCAAGCTTATGGAGTTTAGCTGTCTCAAGAACTATTTGATCCTTAATTGTGCTTCTGAGTGCTTCGTCAGTGGTTTTCCTCTTCTCAAGCGCTTGGACCTCTTATCGGGTCCGCCTGGTACGCTGATAGACTTGCCCGTAGTAATCAGGCTAGTCTCTCAGTACTTCTTCGGTGATGATAGACTCCTCCATGTGATCTTGCAACACTTTGTAGGCTTCAGAAAAGGCTATGTGCTGCTCCATTAGTAGTCAGACGGTTTCTTCTTTCTGCTCTTCTTTTGTTTCCTGAATATGTGCTTGGAGCATCGACACCACGCTTTCAAACAGTTGATAAGATCTTTCTAGCGGTTTGTCGGTGTCGACCTCTATCGGCTCTGGTATCACATACTAGACCAGGTCCCTACACTTGTTAAGGAACTTAACTTGTTCTTTTTCCTTGTTGTCTAGTTCCTTACGTCTGTGTTGGTTCCTTGTCTTTGCTTCGACTGCTAGCGCTTCCAGTAGTTGTTCTAGTTCTGGATCTCTTAATTTGGTTGCATCGACCACAGTGGTCGACCCAACTAGATTGATGTGGACCATTGCTAGCTGTCGATGATGGTCCTTCTTCTTTTTCTTCTTTTTGTGCTTCTCTGCTTCGGCTTGTTTCGGCACCTGCGTACCTGCAAAAGTCGAGTCTAGATTTTTTATTTGTTGTGTAGCAGTGGTTGATGGTATTTCTATTTGGGGCGGTGGGATGACTATTGCCTCTGGTTTTTCGGATGCAGGTGGTCCATAAGTGGATGCGGTTGGTGCTGATGGCTGCGGTGGGGTTGGTTCGGGTGCAGCTGGATGGAATAGGGGTTCTGAGTCGGGGGGTGGTGGTGGTGGTGGTGATGGGGTTGGTGAATGGTTGGGTGTGATTGGGTTGGCGAAAATGTGGTCAAGTGGTGGATTGTCGGTCTGGGGTGGTGAGTCCAAGTCGGAGAAGAGTTGGTTGATTTCTCGATTTATGTCGTCGATATTTTCTTCTTCCTCTCCTCCGGTCGGTTCAGAGGCTGGTAGGTGGGGTTCAATTTCAGTCGGAGTGATAGTCGTGGTCCAACGTGCGGCAACTTTGGCTTCTTTGTCGGGATTTCTCTCGAAGGTCGAAGTCATAGTTGCAAAATTTTTTAGCCCTTGAAGTATTTGGCCAGGTTGTCGGGATCCAGCAGCTTCAAACAGAGGTGCTTTGGTGGATATTTTTTGCATCGACGTGAATATCTCAGGCAGTTTTTCAATAAATGCCTGGAGGTCTCTGTCCTACTCGAACTTCTCCTTCACACCCTCCGAGATAGCATTTTTGCATAGGTCAAGTGGGATTATTGAGAGTTGTTCTGGTACTAGCTCTTCTATTATTTTTGTCAGAGACGGAGGTGGAGGCGTAGACACAAGATTTACGACAGTTTCAGGCGTCGATGTATGTGTGATATTGGCCTTCTTTGGTCAACCTTGTAGTGCTCCTACCTTGACAAATGTCTGGAATTGGGTTTTGACTGGCACTTTGTTTGCTATGGAATCTTCTATTATGTCGAGGGCCGTAGCTGCCAATTCCTCATCATCATCTAAGGACTCTAGAATGATAAGCTTGTGCTTACCTTTCCTTTGTGGCTGTGTTCTTTTCCTTTTTTTTGCAGCTGTTATCTCCTTCGACAATTTGGTGATAATCTCTTTGGTGACAACATACTCTGGGTTTTCAGCTTCTATCTCTTTCCTTGGTGTATGAGTTGGGATGAGATTTTCTTCAGCCAGATTGGTTACCTGTTGTTCTGCATGTGTTTCTTATGTATGTATTTCTTCCCTCTGTGCTGTCGGAGGCTTGATTATGATCTCTAGTTGACCAGTGGTTTTGACCGATGTCTCCTCCGACACAAAGGTACTAATGTAGAGGTTAAGCTCATAATCCTCTTCCTTCTCTTGGTCTATCAACGACTCCTATATCAAGAAATCAGTTTCCTTTTCCTTCACTAGTATCGGTACTTTATCTCCAGCTTGTTGAGACAGCTCCCGAAATATTTGTTCGACTGACGGATAATAGTCGAGGGTCTTTGCATTTGGTTTGGCACCCTGCATGTACCACACCGCAGTATGGTCAAGCTCTAGCTAAATGTGGGCCTTTTGGGTAGACTTCGTCAGATGTTTTGAGGCACTCTCCATCTGGTCATGTGGATTTTGAGCTGCTGGAGCCAGTTTTCCAACAGCACTTTTCCGTTGGCAAGTTCCGTCATTGTTCCTTTCTAGGAGAAGGGTTTGAATCTCCACATGTGGAATTTTGTCGATTCTTGAAAATTTTTGTTTCCTTCAGGGCAAATATAGATCATTACTATCCATAAGATAAGGGATTGGAACTTGACAATTCCTCCCATCTCTTGGCACTTCTCACAAATGGTTTTAATCATGTCGGCGACATATTCAGCCCATCTATATATCTTTCCATTAGTCGCAATAGTGTCGACTGCTTCTAGCATATCTAGTTTGGGGTTGCTTCCACAACCTTCCATGGTGAGTGTTATAGCTATGATTTTGGCCACAATCTAGGGCGTTCAAGCTGTGATGTGGCCAATCATTAGTCCTTTCAAGTTTTTTCCCGATGGTGACCCGGTTAGTTCTTCGACCAATCCTTCTTTTATACCGACTGGTACTGGGTCTCCTTCATTTGATAACCCTGTCAGCTTGGAAATAACTCCACCAGATATGTTGATCGGTCAGTCGAAGTAAAACTAGCCATTGTGGTACTGGCTTATGACAAATTTGACGGCTGTTTCTTTTGTGCCACCGAAGCTGGCCATGAGCGGCGCGTTGGCATAGTTTACGATGGAATTGTGTTGTATTTTCTCTGTAGCTGGAGTAGGCTTCTTGTCGACGTAATCCCACTCTTTTATCTCGGCCCATATTTTTTGCCATGAGCCCTCCTGCACCTTAGCATTCTTGATGTTCTTTAGTCTCCTGACTAATGGTGTTTCTGCAGTCTGTAATTCCTTGTCTTTGGCTGAGGCTCTGGTCCGTTTGGGTGCTGTCTTGTCGGTTGGGGGGTCAGTTTTACTACGGTGCTCTTGGTTTTCAGTCGTTTGGTTGCTCTGATGCTCTCTCTGTTTGAATTGCGGTGAATGATCCTTCGGTGGTTCATTATTTATAGGGGACGCGTTGGATGTTCTTGTCGGTAGGTGTATTAATGGCGGACGTGATGTTCCAGCTGGAACACTTGAGTATGCGTTAATAGTGAATTGGTTTTGGTGTTCGAGGTCATGAATGCGCGATGGGACTATCGAGGTCGTCGATCGATGTCGGTTATGAAAATGGTCGATGGCATTATGTCAATGGGAATGTGTCGATTGTTGAAGTGGTGATTTCCTGTCATAATTTTGTGCATGTATGGTATTATTTTGCTTTTTTGGATTTTTAGATTTTTATAGCTTTTGTTTAACCGTTATGGTTGTTATATTTTTTTTCTTTTTATTTTTATTTTCTGTAACGTTTTAGTCAAGCTCCATTAACGAGTTTCCGAAATACTATGCCTTGTAATGTACTTAGTCGGACTGATCCATTGGTATGTATCTCTTCGACAACATAGGGTCCCATCCATTCTGTATGTAACTTTTTAGGTTTTCCTTTTACTCGATTATTGTATAGTAAAGCAAGGTCTCCTACCGACAAGTTTTTGTTTTTGATGTTTCTGGCGTGCCATGCCTTTTGTTGTTGTTTCTGGATTTCTTGGTGTTGTATCGCGATTAGTCAGTGTTCTTCAAGTTTACTCAGTTGTAATAGTCGGTCCTTTCTTCCTTGTTCGACATCGACATGTAGAATATCTGCAATAATAGATGTATGTTGTCGGAAGTGTAGTGGAACTACTGCTTCTTGTCCATAAACTAGTTGAAAGGGGGTTTGGTCGGTTGATCGTTTGTATGCTATTCTATATGCCCATAATACTGTAGGTATCTTCTCATCCTAGTTGTCTTTATCAGCATTACATATTTTGGTTAGTCCTTTTGTTAATGTTTTATTAAATGCTTCAATTGCTCCATTCGACTGAGGATGATATGTTGTACTCCGACGATGGTCGATTTGGAACTGGTCGATTAGGGTTCTAATAGTTCTATTAATAAAGTGTGTTCCCTGGTCGCTAATTATGGTTAATGGACATCCAAATCTGGTGATGATATTCTCATAGATAAACTTAGCAGCTATCTCACTGGAACATATGTCGACTGGTGCTGCCTCTGCCCATTTGGTGACATATTCGACTGTAGTTATTATGTACCTTGCACCTGTTCTTTTTGTTGGTATAGGAAATGGTCCTATGAAGTCTATGGCCCAAATTTCAAATGTCAAACTTGGGTTTACTGATATCAAAGGAATTTATGTGCTAGGCAGAGGTCGACCTAGTCGTTGACATTTGTCACATTTTCTTACAAAATTTATGCAATATTTGTGAAGTGTCGGCCACCATAACCCTGATTGTTGGATTTTCTTGGCAGTGGTGTCTGCTTGGAAATGTCCTCCTGCAGGTCCATAATGTGCTTCATGCATAATGTTGTTTCTTTCATGTTCTAGTACTTACCTTCTAAGGATGTCGTCTAAACCCATTTTGTACAGGAATCCATTTATGAGGCTATAAGGTGCAGCTTTCATGGCTAAGATCTGTTTCTTTTTGGTACTCATTCCTTCTGGTGCTTGTCTATCTTCTAAAAACTGAGCTATTTCCTCTAACTCTATCAAGACTGCTTCTATCCGAAATAGATGTGCATCTGGTAAGTCATCTTTGACTCCTGTCGGTTCCTCTCCAGTGTCGATTCGAGATAAATGGTCGGGACCGACATTTAACTTACCTGGTCTAACGACGACTTCAAACTCAAATTCTTGGAATAGAAGTCTCCATCGACAAATTATTCCATGGTGTAGAGGCTTATTCACAAGGTATTTTAATGCTTGATGATCAGTGTAAAAGATAAATGGATTAGCTAGGATATAGTGTCGATATTTTTGTAGTGCAAAGACCATTCCTAATGCTTCTCTTTCTATCGTCGAATAATTTCTTTCAGCTTTGTTTAGTTTTCTGCTTCTGTAAACTATATGATAATCCATTCCATCATCTCCTGGTTGAGTTAGAATTGCTCCTATTTCTAGACCTGATGTGTCGATGTGGACATGGAATTTAGTTGACCAGTTTGGAAACCTTAGGATTGGTGCTTCGACTAGTTTTCTTTTTAGTTTTTCAAATGATATATGGCACTCTTCTGTCCAGTCGAACTCTTTATCTTCCCTTAATAGTTATTCTAGTACATAGGTCATATCTGAGTAGTATCTTATGAATTTTCTATAATAGCCTATATGACCTAGTAACACTCTGACTTGTTTTGAGTTCACTGGTGGTTTTAGGTCGAGGATAATTTTGATTTTTGCAAAATATACCTTAATACCTTCCTTACAGACAATGTATCCTAACAATATCCCTATGGGGGTCACAAATATGCACTTCCTAATGTTTAAAGCTAACTGGATTTGTCGACATTTTTCCAACATAAGCCTTAGCCACTTGCAATGATCTTTTAACATGGAGTATATTGTCTAATCATCAAAGTATAATACCATGGTTTTGTAAATATATTCTTGGAATGTTTTGACCACAATTCTAGAGAATACTGCAGGTGCATTCTTTAATCCAAAAGGCATAACCTTGTAAGCAAATGAGCCAAATTCGCATACAAATGTTTTCTTTTTCTGATCTTCTTTAGCTATTGTCACTTGGTTATAACCTGAGAATCCATCTGTAAATGAGTAGATTCATGTCCTGCAACTTCATTTAAGATTTCATCTACATAAGGAGTTGGAAATGGGTCTATTAGTGTCACTTTATTTAGCTCCCTGAAGTTGACACAAATTCTCAATTTGGTCGGATCATGTTTCTTCGGTTGAACGACCGTTGGACTTGCCCATTCTAACTGGTCAATAGGGTAGATGATGCCTGCTGCAAGCATGTTATCAATCTCATTTTTTACTATCTCTTTGTATTTATGAGCCAGCTTATATGGCATTTTATTGACACGTCAGACATCAGGTTTAGTGTCAATTTTCATTTCACCCATTTCGTGGACTAAACCTTTGAGATCTGTATAATCTCTGGCAAATACATCCCAGAACTCTTTTAAGAGGTTCACTATTTCTGTTGTCTGGTCATCACTCCAGTAGTATCCAATCTTTGCCATTTTTGGTTGGTCATCACTTGAGATGTCGAACTCTCTAAATTTGACCTTAGCATCTATCCATTCAGGTGCTTTGGTTTCATTGATTGGTCGAATTCCTTCTTTAAACTGTGAGAATGTGGCAGGGAAGTCGACTGTAGTCATTCGGTCGGTATCGTCCTTGTCGATGGTTCCAACTTTGAGTACTGTGTGAATGGGTTTGGTCATTTCGACATGGTTTGATTTCCATCTAAAACTTTTCCCTTTTGTATTTTCATTTTCTAACTGTAGTCTTGTCAAGTTTGGTATTGTCCCGGTTTGTATATTGTTATAGTCCCTTGTCTGTCAGTTATCTGGTACGGGTTTTTTTTTCTGTTGGCTGTATAAATTCTTGAATCTGCTTTGTTGTTTCGACCAAATTCTCATTTTGTGGTATAAAGTTGAAATCTTTGATAAAAATTTCTCTAAGTTCAGGCCATAGGAATGTTTCACCTCAGGCTTCCTCCATCTTATACCATTTGTTTGGTAATTCGGAGAGGGTTGATGGGAACAGATGTGGCCATGCTCGTTCATCTTTGTACCCAAGTCTTCTCCATTCTTTTTCACATGTATTAATATGGTCTTCTGGATTCTGTCCTTGAATGAAAATAGGTATCTGAGCTTGGTTGGTTAACTTATTTCCTCCAAACCTTTCTACAAAGTGAGTTGAAGCTGTTGTCTAGATCTATAGTCTTTTCTGATGGGTATCCTACCATCTAGCAGCTTGTCCTATAAAAGTTTCTACTAAACTTTGTAGTCGACCATGTTCACCAATATTTTTGGACACTTGTTCTATGTGCATGACTAGTGATTCTCTCTCCTTATATCTTGGTATTTGTGTATTATTTATATTTGTAGGTTTTAGCATAGGGTATTCCCTAATTTTTTTCTCAAATATTTTTGGGACAATGGACATTATGAAGCACTGTCAGGTGGGCTTTTTCTGTACTTTTTGGATAGTCCAGCATCCTCTTGCTTGTGTTTCGTAGTTCTCGACTTCCCAATCATATAATTCTACATCTTATAACCGTCTGAGTCTTGGTTACCTAAATGAAGTTCTCCATAGATATTAGGTTCTATATAATCTGCATTATTTTGTATCTGATAAAGTTGTCGGATATCAACTTCTTCATCGATAGGTTCTATCCAAGGTTCTCCTTGGGATGGATGAATAGGTACAATGACCTTTTGTCCATTTCCTTTTAATTTTATTCTCTCTTTATCTTGGGATATCGATGCTTTCATCTTTCTTCCTCAAGGTCGACCTACTAACGCTGGGAAGGAGCTGGATCCTTCCTTAGGGTCAATAATTTCGAAGTCGACTTTGGTTGATATTCCTTTTATCGTTGTGTCAACATTTTTCCAGACTCTAGTAGGTTCAATTAGGCCTTGGTCGACTAGTTTTAGGTATATACCTGACTCATATAGTTGAGGTCTGCCCAATTGTTCCCAAGTGTCACAAGTCATGATGTTTACTTGTGATACAAAGTCGAGCACGACTTGTTGGACGTGGTATCCTTCAATTTCTAGGTCGACAAGTGGGTCGGCATCACTTTTATCTTTTTTATTTAAACTGCAGATATTCTTTGTTTGTTTTTCAGTGTTGTTATGTTTTATTTCATATAGCAAGTCGATGAACTGAGATACTGAGTTATCTTTCTGTACGAGCTGTATTAGTTCTTTTATTGTGTTATGTCGATTGTCATTAGCCTCTTCCTATCGTGCAAATTCTTTAAACACATTTTTTGCATCTTTATATATTTGTTTTTCTTTAACTGGATCAGGGTAGACATTCTTTTATTTTATTTTGCTGATTCGTGGGTTATCGCTTCCTGTTTTTGTCCCTTGTCGGGTTACGATATGCAACTTCTTTGTATTTATTACATCATTTTTTTGCACACACGACAAGACATTAACATTTTTCTTTTTATTTATTTTTTCCAGCATGGTAGGGAAATCCTCTAATGAGTGATCCCCTACTCCGAAATGAGTACAAAATTTGAGGTCAGTTCTGTCCTTGTATGGACAGTCTGCATGTCGGTGTCCCTCCTTATAACATGTGAAACATTGGATGGGTCGACGTGGTCGGTTGTCTCGATTCCCAGAGAATCGACCTCGACCTCCATATCCTCCATGTCGATTGTCATACCGGTGCTCATATCTTCGAACGTCGTATCTATGATTGTTCTGATCATTCGACGTGTTGTTTTGCTCATTACTTTGTGCAACTGCATTGGTCTGATGGACTACATGATAATTTTGACGGTTCTTGAGGTTCAGATGGCAGCCGACCGTTTTATGATTTTTGGTTTCGCAGATTGCACACCAATATGCCTTGCCATTCTTCATGTTGAACATGCAATCTTTTGTGAAGTGATCTCCATGCTCTTGGAAAATGTCACAAAAACATTTAGTCTGCACGAATCGAACGTCCTGTCAGCTAATTTCCTGTCGACGGGTGTCTTTGTAATGTCCAGCCGTCGATCACTTCGTGCACCAAATATCCTGACTTTTGAGGTTTAATTCTTTTAATGACTTCTATACACTCTCAAGTTGTTCTTCTAGTCTGTGATCAGTGGAGTATGCTGGTATGTCCTCATCCATTTCTACTTGGAGAGCTTTTGTAAGCGCATCTTCGTAAGTCTTGAATGTCTCTAGAATTATGTGTCAGCGAATTTTCTTTGATAACCCTGCAAGAAACCATTGGATTAATAATTGTTCATCAATAACATAGTCCAATTGGCTAAGAAGGTCTTTCCATTGTTTATCGTAATCGTGGACAATATCTCCTACCTTCTGTGATGTCGTTTTTAGTTTCTTTGCTGCCAGATGTTTTGCATCTGGAGTTTTGAAAAATGATAGAAATTACGCTTTGATCTTCGCTTTAGTTGCTCGGGGGGTTCTTTCAGAAAAGGTCATGTACCAAGTTAATTCCCTTTTCCTTAATGCACCAACGAACTGTGCCATCTCCCTGTCTTCATCCGTAACTTGCTTAGCCTCCCAATTCAATTCACAGACAAACCAGTGTCGTCTGGGGTCCTCATCACCCTCATATAGAGGAATGTGTGCTGACCCATGACTCAAGTCGAAGTCATTGTCACTTCTTTCAGGAGGTGGCGATGGTGGTGTGGGCGGTGGGGTTATTTGCTTATTCCTCTCTACGGAACTCTCTTCCTCGTCGATTGTTTTTTTTATTTCCTCTTCGACCAGCAGTTGGTTAGTGTCGAATTCATCTGTCGATGTCCAACTGCACTTATTTGTCCGCATTTCTGAATGTTCTATGTCTTCCAAAGCTGTATTTGGCAGGGGGGGTGCTCCTTCATGTGTCGGTAAAAGTAAGTGGATACTTCGGTTGGAGGGTACTGCTTGAAGCGTAACCCAATTTCCTTCTTCTAGTCCATGAATAATGATATGTCTACCAGTGTATGTCTCGTCATCTAGCCGGCTCCAGATACCAAAGTCACCAGCTCCTAGTCTGAGGTCCTCTTCGAAAATAGCTTGTATCTGGGTACGCGGATCTGTCGGAGGTTTTACTTCCGAGGGGAACTTCTAATTGGAGAGCTTCTTGTTGCTCTATCCACAATTATTCTTCCATAGGGGACGCCTCTTCTTCCATGCCTTCTTCTCGTCGGTCATGACCCGACTCCAGCGGATTTCTTTCCTGGTCGGTCGCCCTAGTACTCATTCCTCTCTGCAGCGTTAAGGCTATTTCTCTTCTTTCTACCCTACTTTGTAGCCTCCTCTCCCTTTCTATTTTCTGGAAGTCTATCATACCTTTGTGTGACACTGTCTTCTCTATTTCCTTTTGAGGTTGAATTCTCATTACTAGTGATTGGTATTTATTTTAGTCGACTAGAATCCACTCCACTTTATTCTGACATATGACCAGCTACCCCCCATAGCCTACCCGACACTTTAGAAATCCTGGATAGTTCTGTCTAGTTGCTTAGGAAGTATTCCCACTCCCTTTCTGCAATGAATTTTTCCCACCTCTTTTTCTTTTCCACCCAGTTAGGGTTTAATGGTAGTCCGCGAAGTGATGGACGGGGTTCGACAATATGACCTACTCCCTTCTCGATCAGGAATTTAAACAGCAAGGTCGGTAAGGAACACAAGAATTGCTCGGTGAGGATTGTGTAGAATTTCTTTTTGACAGTTTCTACTGAAGTTTTGTTTTCTACTGCTTTCTCTTTGCAGAATTCGTCGGCAATTTTTTCGAACCACTCTGACAAGTTTGTTCTTCCCCCGTGAATCAGTTTTTCTAGTAACTGTTGATCTTTAGTCCCTTCCACCTTTTTCATCCAGGAGTTTCTTCAAAAGTTGGGGCACGGATTATACAAACTTCTCATGCGTCTCTGTAAAGAATCTTTCTTTTTCTTGTGCAGTCATCAATCTGTTTCTTCGTGCGTAATTCTGTAAATAATTTGCTACTTTACGCTCCCACCAATCCTTAATCTCTTGTTCTGATATCATCTGCTTGTCTACATCTCAGACATGTACTACCGGCAACAGAACCAATGTTGTAATCTCACAGATCACATAAGGTTACCAATAATACATACTAAAATGTACATACACAATAGAGACAAGAGACAAGAACAAGTAGATAGAATAACAGATTATATTAGCATGAGAGGGTTCATACAATACAGAGAACTGAACTAAGTTCTCATCTGGCTCAACAGCCTAATATATATGATTACAAAACAATTACAAACTAACTACCTGTCGGTTCGGTGAACCGACACGAATTTAGGTGGCCGACCTAATCTCTAGTTAGTCGGCTGAACGACTTAGTCGTCCAATCGACTCAGTCGGCTATTGTTCAAGTCGGCATACTAACTTGCTCCTCCAACAATCACCTTCGATGAAAGGTGGGATATATCACAGGCGTTGCGAATTTTTTTCCTTGGAATTCATAACTTGTATCATCTCATTTCGTCAAGTGTCAAAATAAAGGATCAAGAGATGACATTACAACCAAGAAATCAAACGTAAGCTTGTCTTCAAGAAATATTTGAGGACAAAGATTCCCTTAAGGGGAAGGAAATGTAATGAAAAAATTAAATAATAAATAATATTAGGGTGCATCAATGGAGGTGGGTTACAATTTTTGGCAAGGAAATTTTAGAAAAAACAAAACAACGTACCTTGATCAAGGTCTTAAAACCTCGATCGAGGGTTTAACAAACGTTCGATCGAGATCCCTGTAAATTTTTTTTTTTAAAAGGTCGCGGGTAGTCGTGGCCTTATTTTGGATTTTCTCCACACAACACACCCTCGATTGAGCTGCAGCACAACCCATAGACCTCGACCGAGCTACAGCACAAGCCACAACCACACCCTCCTTTCACCACGATGTCGGAGCAGAGAGGTAACACCCAAACCTTGTTTTTTGAAATTTAAATGAAATTTTACTTTTTTTTTAAGTTTTAAAATTTTAGGTTAAAATTAAAAAAATTCATTGTTATACATGTTTTTAGATTAGTTTTTTGCTTAATATGTTTGAAATGTGTGCTGGCAAGCATAAATGCTACCGGATTTTTATAAAATTGTAATTGAGATTTGTTATTTATATAAAATTTGTTTATTTTGTTTTATATATATTTTGTTAATCGGTAGCGTTTATGTTGCCAGTTTAATTTTTAAATGTGTACCCGACAAGCATAAATGCTGCCCAATTTTTTTCAATTCTCCGAGAATACACGGAGGATTGAAAAAAATCCATAGGACACCAAGTAAACAGAACCTATGTGAACCATAGATACAATTAATCAACCCTAGACCCGAGACAAAACATTAATTTTTTATAAAATTTTAATTCAAATTTGTTAAATTTGAACATTAAATTTATAGTTTGTATAAATATTTCTATCAACCGACATCATTTATGCTGTCGGTTTAATTTTGAAATGTATGTTGGGCAAGTAGAAACGTTGCCCAGTTTTTTTCAATCCTCCAAGAATACATGAAGGATTGGGAAAAATTTAAACCCTAGTTGCGAGACAACCATGAACCTTAAACCGGTGGAGGAATTTATCTAAACAACCAATATATTTTAATTTAAATATTTTGATATATATTCAAATATATCTATCTATCTATATATATATATAAACTATTTAATTAAAATAAATTATAATTATAATTACAATATTATATTAATTCATATTCATACTAGGAATTGATATTCATATTATAATTATATTAGGAATTGATATTCATCACAAGCTCAATTGGAACTATAGCATTGAGAAAAGGATTAATGGAGGGTGGAAAGCTTACTTTGGTCTTGAAAATAATTGTAAAGCAGCCAACCTTGTGATGTGGGATAAAAAGAAGCTCCTCTTTGAAATTTTAGTCACTTCCGTTATCTTGTATGGGTGTGAGGTTTGGGGTTGCAACATCTCTAGAGAATCTTGGAGAAAAATTGAGCAAATCCAGAAGTGCTTTATAAGTATAACCTAAAAATTAAAAGCAACATGCCCTATCCTATTCTCCTTATATAAGTGGGTCTTTCCCCTATCAAGAGCCTAGCTATGACTAGGCACCTGTTGTACAAGCACAAAATCAATAACATGGGATACCATAGAATTCCTAAGCTAGCTTTTAATTCCATCCAAAATCACCTAAGGCTCAAGCGAGGTTGGTATAAAGATACCAAGGCCTGGTTAAACCATTGGGAGATTGACAAAAATGTTGCATTACAAAATATTAATAACATTAAAAACACTGTTACTTCTAATTTTAAAATGAAAATGTGGTGTGAGAAAGATTTAGAGGCTAAAAGAAAAATAAGATATTATAAGGAGGTCATCAACCCTACTCTAGAAGATCAAAAGTATCTCTTTGTTTTAACTAGTTCAAAGAAAAAAATTAATATAGCCAAGATAAGAGCGAACTCTCATGAGCTCCATAGTGAAATAGGTCGTTGGACAATTCCTAGAACTCCATGGGAGGAAAGGATCTACCATCTCTGTGAGAATATGAACATTGAGGATGAAAATCACTTCCTCTTGGAGTACCATGCATGCATACACCCACATTAGATCTCAGTTTCATAATCTTTGTTGCAATGCCGACCTTCCTAGCTTTTTAACATGTCAAAATTATAGTGAGCTCAGGACGCTTCTCTCCAAGCTCTTTGAGCATAGGAATACAATTTCAAAACAATCTAATTAATTCGCTTTTTTAGGTCCAATAGACCAAATTTAGTCCCAGTGGACGTTAACCATCAGCATCATCATCATTATATGTATGTTTTGACTTATTAGTTGACACATTTTGATTTTAGTTTATTGAAAAGTGTACCTATGTATTTTTGTTTTTTTTAAGCTCAAACAAAACTATTATGAAAATGTCGATCATCCTTTTTTTTTTTACTTTTTGAAGGAAACACATAATAATAAATAAATGTATAAATTTGGATTTTAATTTCTAAAATGTTTAGTTATATATTTTTGGATTTATGGAAAATCAAATGGAAATATTAATGAAGTATATAACATTTGATTTTAAATTATGAAAAAATAGAAGTATTTTTTAAATTAAAAAAAGAAACTAATTAAAAAATTAATAGAAATTTATGATTTAAATTTTTTTAAAGAATATTAAATTTAAATATTAATAGACTTTAATTAATTAAATACATAAGTTGTAACTTTAAATCATAAAAAAAATTGAAATTATATTTATTTAAAATGTATTTAAAAAGTTGAAATGAAATAATTAACCTATTAATTGGAGTATAAGTTTTTGTTTGTAAAAATAAAGTTAATAATATAATTATAGTTTTACAAATTAATTTAAAAATATAATTATATTTTTAAAATGTATATAAATTAATTTACAGAATTATATTTTTAAAAATTAGTTTAAAATTATAATTCTTTTTTAAATGTTTATGAAAGAGTTAATGAAACATACCAATTTAAATTTTAAATTTTAGAAAATTAAATTAAATTTTAAATTGTACTATGGCTCTAAATGTGTTTAAGCCACACATAACACTTTAATAAAATAGTAAATCATTAAAAAAATAGAAATTTTACAATGTCTTCTCTAACCTAAAGCTCAAAAACAAAAGATATATATCCAAATGAATTACATACATTCCACCAACAACAATCCAGAAACAACCAACATTCCCTGTGTAGGCCAAACCAAGATTAAATCACATGGCATGACTGAGATACATATGACAATCTCCAAAAACTATTAAAAAAACTGAGGACTAAGGCCATCCCAGAACTAGCTTGTCCAACAAAATCCTCGAAACAAGTCCATAACAGAAAAACAATGATAGGAGTCTTCAAATAAAGTGAGAGCCCAACAACCTAATAGATAAGTAGGGATCCTTCATCAATCTTGCCAACTTTGCCAACTCTGGCTTAATCCCAATGATTTTTGAGATAATTTTATATACTAAATTATAGAGTGTTATAGGTTTGAAATCATCAAAATAAAGCTCGGTTTTGAACTCTTAGGTTCAAGGGAAATGCATATCTATTAATTCTAAATTGTTCATCATCCTGTCATCGAGATAGGTGGACATTTTAAACACATTGTTGTATCTTTTCAGAATATCCTTGATGAAATGGTTGAATTGTACCTAGTGGAAAAAAATGATATCGACATAAATTATGTATATAGGTAAAGTTTAAAAAAAAATGAAATGAAAAGTTAGAGACTGTTACTAGATTGGGATGTCTCCAACTATATATTTTTTCTTTCTTTCCCAAGGAATATGTCATAAGTGATGTATTTGAATAT
Source organism: Pseudotsuga menziesii (assembly GCA_001517045.1). NCBI lineage: Eukaryota > Viridiplantae > Streptophyta > Pinopsida > Pinales > Pinaceae > Pseudotsuga > Pseudotsuga menziesii. Next base: position 12,310 of record LPNX010976196.1, on the reverse strand, counting down.
TTTCATGTCTATCAGCATTTTCTCAAAATTTTGATCTTTAGTCTCGCAAATGAATTGGCACAATAAATCCATTCCACCAGACCCGTAACATGTCCCATCCAAACAATGTTTTGCATAATATGTTTCCCCCTATAGCCTATTACGCATGATCTTATGAATGAAGTATCTTGATTAATTTAGTGGTATTATCATTGAGAAAACTTGTAGATGGTCAGTAATAAAAAAATGATGAATATATACAAATATGTCATAATAATAACCATAAAAAATATTTGCATGTGTCATTTCCTCATTGATTGTGCTCACACTCATGATCCTTCTCCCATTATTAATGTGCACCATGTGATGATATATTAATCATCTCAAATCTACATCTTTATTATTGACATATTTATCATTTATCTTATATTGTATGCTGATTGCATTTATTATGTCTTATTTCATGCAGATGCATCTCCACATTGGGGTTCTTCGATTCGTCGAAGGCAGAGCACTAGTGGATCTGTGGCCATTCCTCGCCCCAGAGGTCAGCAGAGGACTCGTAAGTATTCAATTGCGCATGATGTACTCTTTGTTGTTAATTACATAAAATTAAAGTGTTTCACATATGCATATTTAATCATCAACTTGTATGTATCTATTTTCACAGGTTCGCCTAGGTTTCCTACGCCGACACACGCTCCTACTAGCGAGTCGAGCGATAGACACTCTGGCAGTCACTCTATGTATGTGAGCGGCGAGGAGAATACTGCTGGTGTCGGTGGGAAGGTTCCACACAAAATAGGTACATGAAATTCATATATATTTTTCTTTCAGTTATTAGTACCTTTAATTTATATTGATTTCAAATTCACCTACAGTTGATGTATGTATTTTAACAGACATTTATGTTTTCGTCTAATTTTCAGGTGTCCTGGCTGCACAACAAGGCCCCAACCCTCCTAAGGAAGCACCATGGTAGGATGAGATCACACGCATCACCTTGCAAGACATTACCAGTCAGCGTGAATGTTTGTGGATTAACATTTGCTCCATTTCATACCACTCTCCTACATCACGTTCGATGTGGATGATGTTAGAGGCAGTAGACAATCTACTGAAGGTCTACAGGTCCATCGAACCATTGAGTTCTCTTTGGGCCACTGCATGTTAGAGAAGAAGGGTCGTAGTGATGGGTCTTGATAACTTGGTCATAGTGAGAGATGCAACAGTTGTCCATGATGTGAAGGGAACATTATTTGATATCCCTCCTAACCGCATCGTTGGTCAACCGCTTAGACTCAAGGAGTTTAATCTAGAGGTTTTAGAGCCTTATGTATCTGGTAGGTTAATTGGAGCATGGGGCATGTTTTCCCACCATGACCAGGTCCCACAATACTTTGCAAAACATATATATGCAAAGTTTGTCCTAGGGATGCACCCAGATTACACCAGCACACCCTCGAGATTCTATGGTGCTGGTGGGGGATTCAGTCATGCGCTTCCTGGGGCTATGAGAGACCCCAGAGCTCAGTCAGAGCTAGAGCCTTTGGTAGGTCTCCCTAGCAGGACCATGCTTAGGATAGATGATGTAGCTGAGTCATCTCAGCTAGTGATTGAGGAGCATAGTGCATTAGCAGAGGCGGCACGGATGACAATGCATGGTACCATGATGGCTGTGTAAGAAGAGAGGCACAGAGCACCCACTGCACCTACATAACCTGAGTTACAGTGGGTGGTCGATAATATTCTCAGCATTCTTGATCACGACACAGTGTTGCAGTATACTATCATGGCTAGCGATGCATATTTTCGACTGCATGATAGATGCAGGCCTTGACTAATGGGACATGTATCTCTTTATTGTCATCATTTGATTGTCGTCATTGTAATGTATCCTCAAATGAATCATTTTTTTAGCTAATACTTTGCTTTGTGTTATAACTCCATGTAGGAGCCCAGCTTCATAGAGGTCCTTTTTGGCAGTGATGCATCTGTTTAAGGTCCCGCTGCAGTTCTGTCTTCCCACGTCGATGAGGTATGTGTTAAATGTCATGTCCTAAATTTGAATTTCTAAATGAGTCAATTGTTGAACACGTAATACTTTGGTTTGTTCTAAATTTTGACATTTATCTTGTTCATATTGTACATGATAGAGGCAAGGGCATTGCACAGGATTCTACACAGCCTCGCTCGAGTCTTACTCATGACACGCCAATCGACGAGGTACTAGTTATTTATGTTCGAATTGTTTGCATATTTATGTTCATATTATAATTTACATGTTCAAATTGTAATTCTCAAGTTCAAATTGTAATTCATTAATATAACTATTTTCATGTCATGGAAACAGACGCAGACACAGGCAGTTGCAAATGAGGGCGTTGAAGCCGCCATGATGTTTACAGATGAATGGGTTTCCGCTCATCAGTCGGGTCCTGATGAAGGTGATGAAGGCTCATCTCGGAAGATACCCAGCCTCCCAAACCTGACACTCGACTCGAGCGAGGTGAGTTCATAGATCTGTGTTTCATATATATTTAATTTTTTGTCACATTATACATGTAATTTAAATGTGGTATGTAACTGACTTGCAAAGTTCACGGTTTTAACTTCTGCAGTTCTTAGACCTGGGAAATTTTCTTTGTGATGTGCATGAGGAAGGCCAGGGGCATAGTGCAACTGATGGTAGTGGCCATTATGGTTGATCTCTTGATCAATGGCGTAGGGGTGATTTGTAGACTGTGTTATTTGTGGACTTTATTATTTTGTACTTTATGATTATCGATATATATATATGCACTTTTTTTGTAACATGATGGTCTGTTAAATGTTTTAATTATTTGCAGTTATAGTTTAAAGTTTATTTTCAGTTATAATTTTAACATATTTAACAATCATTAATGTTTTATAATCTTACGAAATTGTACAATTTTGCAATTTAATAAATTACAAGTTTACGAAATTTACAATGTTTACAAAGTTTACATGTGTGCAAAATTGTCAATCGAACGCAACTTACAATTTTTAACATAACTTACAATTAAAATGTTACAAAATTTACAACTTTACAATGTAATATCTACTAGGTGCAAATTACAACTACAATGTAAAATTTGATTTCATTTACAAAAAAAAAATTGCAACTACAATTTTAAATTTGGTTTCATTTGTAAAAAAATTTACAAGTTTGCAAAATTGTCAATCAAACGAAACTTACAATTTAACACAACTTACAACTAATATCAATTGCAATTGGTAGATTTAATGAGGATGCAATAAATGTATGTTTTGTTCTTTGTATTGCATATCACTAACACTTTACAAGTTTACAATTTACAACTTGTCTACAATGTAACATGTAATTTAGAACTTTGTACAAATAGAGTGTGATATACATGTATTTGCACAAATACACCAAAAAAAGGTTACATAGACAAAATTGAGCTTCCATAACATGGTCTTAGGACATTGTTGGTATTCCTAGGTATAGGTCTTCATGCACATAGAGTATATGTGAATGCACATACTCGCATATATAAGTTTACAAAAATTACATTTAAATACAAATGATATATTTTAGAAGAAATTTTGATTTGCTACATTTCAAAAGCATGTCAACTATGTCAACATCAAAAGTGGCATATAACTTTCATTCATCCGGCCAATGGGTTATAGGAATGCACATCTCCATAATACGATCATGGTCAGTTACTGACTTCTTCCATCTCTTTGGTTCACCCCTCTTCACCTTGATTTCAATGAGATGTATCCGAGCTGCCACCACCAAATAACTGTACTGACAAGATATATATTCAAGAATGAAATCTCTGTATATAATATAATCACCTTGTATTCTCACTTTTTCAAAAAAGTGGCCCATCACAACTAGGTCACCAACATGGGTACACGTGAACTCTCCATCGACATGGGGCCACACCAACCTGCTTTTGATTTATGTACACCGCATCAAAAAGTATGCCACATGCTCGTCATTTCCCAGTGGTGCAATTACAACAAATACATCACCTGCATCAATATTTTCAAATATTAAACAAATCTTAAATATATATATGCATGTGTAGAAGACTAGAAGTTTAAACATTTAATCAACTATCATGTACCTTGCTTAAACAAATCAGTATCCTGACCATGATCTAGTGAAACCACTGCCTCATCTATGTGCATCTCTTGCCACGTCGGAATTGGATGTGGCCCCTTTGGATTAAAATGGACATATTTCCATTGTTTGGCATATGCATCATTCACACAATGATCAACCCCCAGTCCATTGGCATCGATGCAAAACTCACAGAAACATGCATACTTCCTCGTTTCAATGGAAAATATGTCGCCCATGTCTTTACTACGAACTGAATGTAGTTCTCTTGTACCAGGTATGATCTCCCAATACCATGGCATGGATCTATTCACATCGCCAAGGGAAACAT
>LPNX010976170.1:3266-33266 GCA_001517045.1 Pseudotsuga menziesii | reverse complement strand
TTTGGTTCCATGAAGACATTGAATAGATTCACATTACAATTCTAAAACGTTTTGTGAATGTTGATTTATATTTCCTATGAATGCCATATGGTAACAAATATTGTCCAATAATATGCAATATTTCTTATGGGTTCTCTTTCCATATCATTGATAATAGAAATTGAATGGTATTTGAAATAAACAGATGTGTCTTAATGTTGTTGATATGTACTGAATGGACTAATTATTGTAGCCTTCTGGTTTCTTAGTTAGATTGGAATTGTATCATATAAGTTGATTTTTCCTATTAGCATTAAAATGTTTAAAGTGTGTCTCTGACCTTTGTGGTATTTAGTGCAAGGTATTCTAGTAGTATCTTGGTGATATTTCATGAAAAATAAAAATAAAAAGGTGAAACAAGGTATTGTTGATAAAAGGATTTCTGTGAAAAATATTTACTACTCTTGTAAATGATTAGAATGCGATGCAAATAGTAAATTGATTAAAGTATATTAGTGTATCTTGTTGAAAGAGGTGTATGCACATAGGAGATAATCATATGTTATATTGATTGGTTGTGACTCAAGTGAGCACCAAGTGGGGAAAAGCTGGCAGGCTTGAGTTTCCTATGAAGGAAATATATTGAGCTTGTCTTGTAGGAGAGGGGAGAAATATTGAACAAGAGAGATATAATGTGAAATATGGTTTTACCTTTTGATGCACACCCTGAATATCACTAGAAGGGGTGGCTATGCTCGAGAAACTATATAAAAGAGAAGAGGTAACATCCTTGTGTGGGGTGCGTCAGGTATATCGATGCCATAGTTGTTTGAGTCAAGCAAGATACATGTGGAGCTGAACATGCCATCCAAATATTAGGTTATGCGTGAGTTAAAATAAGAAACTTATAATTCCATTCATGTTTAGAAACTATGTACATTTTTTCTATGTTGAGAGAGGTTGTTTTGAAATACTAAAAGAGATAGCTTTAGTAGTTCAATGGTTATGCAATTTGAAATGTTTAGGAATGATATTTTGGATAGCCTTATGGTATTTATGATTATTTCCACAAATGATTAGTATTTGGGATTTTCTTGTGTTAGAATTATGCAAACTAGTTATTAACTAGCTATTTATTTTCCTAGTTAAGATTAAACTCACTAGTATAATGAGGAAACTTAAATTATGAACCACATATCATATATGATTATATGAACCTATCCATTTTTCTGAAAATAACCTCAGCCCTATTTATATCTATAGATATCCCCCATACCCTTCCTAACCAAGCGACCTAGGTTGGGTACATTACAAGTGGTATGAGAGCTCTAGGTTACAACACTAGAGCTGTTTGGAATTTCCTATAGGTTATTATATTTTCTAGTTCGGACTTAGATTTTCCCTTTCTAGACTTGTTGTGATTACTTGGGATATTTCCTCTCTCCCTTTTTCTTCCTCTTCTCTCCATGGTCAATGAATTACCTAATGTCTCACCTATTATTTTTCTTCCCATTTCCTCACTTACAATAACACTAACAACATCATCAAATTTAAGAGTGTTTGAATGAGAGATAGAGTTACTTAAAACCATGACCAAGCCATTCCAAATTTCTGGAAATGGGTATAAGATTAGAAGATCCTTATCATCATCATTAAAATTTCACTCCTACAAAACTTAGTTGATTAGTAACCATATTACATTCATTTAAATGGTCAACAACAGATCCACCTGATGAAATCTTCATATTAAATAAACACTTTATTAGAAATACCTTGTTAGAATTTGAGGTTTTTTCATAAAAATTAGATAATGCGATCATCACACCCTCTATTTTATTTTATTTTTAAATATTGAAAGCCACTGGCAAAGCTAGGCACAACTGTATTGTTCCTAGTGTCTTTTTGTAAATAACCTCCCATTCATTGTCCTTCATAATCGCCGACTATTTTTCTTTTTTGCCCAATGATATGAATATATCCCTTTGGTATAGATAGTTCTCCATTTGCATCTTCCATAAATGATATTTTTGGACATTAAATTTATCAACCCTAAATTTCCTTCTTCTTCCATTGCTCCCACTTGAACCAGGAACCCTTTTTTTCCTACGCTTTTACCATCCAAATAGAAATTTTGGATCTAATACCAACTGTTAGAAAAATAGGATCGCAGATCAATAAAAATAAACAAGATACAAATATAAAACACACTAACACATTACAAGAGATACACCAATATAACGCAGTTGACCCAATATGGGATATGTCCACACATAAATTACCAATCCTTTTATTATTATACCATCCAACAAAATGAAGGGATACAACATTCATCAAAACCACAACACTTCCTCTTCAATCTCTCACAACTTCTCTCACACAATCATAGAGATAATTTTACAATTATACAATACAGTACCTAACCATATTATAATAATTTCCTTTATACGAGAATTACCATGGGAAAATACCATGGATAACCCAATACCATGGGCCCATAAGCGGTTGGCCAACAAAAATCCCCAAAAAATTATTTCAGGGGCTTCATCCCCAAACCCTCATCAGGGGCCCAATGTCCCCCAGACCCCCCATCTAGCAGGGATAGACCCCCCCAAATCCCTACGAGGGGACGATGCCACCCTACATCCCCCTGCTGGGATGAGTGTATAGTAAAAACGGGGTACAAACATGACTGGACAATAAAATATATGAATTAGGAATATTAAGCTCCATAACTAAAAAATGTGGAATCGACAAGAAGGATGAGAAGTTGTTTCTATCCATTTTGAGTAAGCTTGTCCTTGAATTTATAGGTTTTGTGTCAACTTTACTCTCTATAATTCTAACCACCCAAAACTAGCGAATGCCTTCTCTAGATGCATTCACTGAATACCTGATACAAGAACAAGACAAACTGATCCACATGGGAGCCCTACAAGCCTCTAAGAATCAGGATTTTTTCCCTGGGGAGTAAAAGAATACAAATTCCAAAGGCAAGAAGAAGGGAAAGGACAAGGAAAATTATGAATTTGAATCAAAGGAGAAGCTTGATCCATCAAATGGATCCTTGGGTTCCAAGAAGGGAAAGAAGAAAAGGTTTGAAAAGACCAGGTGTACCTATTGCAAGAAAGGAAACCATCTAGAGAATTTATGTACGAAGAAAAATATATATAAAATGGCCAAACTTCTTAAACAACACAATATTTCCCTCCCATAAGGCATAAGAAAGACTGATTCTATAAGCAAGACAACTGATCATGAGAGATTCCATGCACTGGAGGATGGATTTTCAACATCTCAATCTTTCCTCATAGAGTTTGGAGCCTCCAAGTCCACATGGTTTCCTCTAAAGAGTCATTTTATTCATTATATTTCACTAATGGTCCGAGTATTCACATGGGATATGATACTTAGATCCAATCTGTAGGGAAGGACACAATACAACTTGAACATGGAGTGTTAAAAAGTGTTATGTATGTACCTTATTTAGCATCAAACTTGTTATCTATTTACAAGATGACACACTAGCTATCCAAAGAGAGTTGTTTTTGGACCTGACATAGTTGAGATATGACATATATCTTTTTGGAAGTTGATAGCTAAAGGTGTTGGAAACCATGCCTCTAAGGTATATGTGTTCTCACACTTTTTTCCATACTCATATCCATTGCAAGATCTGTAGCTAGTTGAAGAGGAAGGTAAATATACTCTACCTAAACCATTTTCACATGATAATGTTTCCTATGATGATTGGGAATTCAAAGATGAGGACCAAGTTGAATCAGATCATGATATTGAGAATGAATTCCAAGCATATCTAGATCTAATTCCTACTCCCAACACTAGGCCTAAATGGGATAAAAAATGCATTGAAGATACTGGGAACATGGCTAGGGATCCATCTGTTAGAAGGATAACTAGATCTTAGTTTCAATATGAGAACGTTGCACTATGCATACAGACCCACTTCCCACCAGAGAGGTACTACCATCTCCCAGAGAGGTGCTACATGATGGTGGGGTCTGATCCACAGTCCTACAAAGTTTCTTTCCATGACCCACCATGAAAGCTACCATGGATGAGGAATATGAGTCACCATAGAACAACAAGACATTGGATCTTGTCTCTCTCTTACTACATAGAGAAAAGACAAAAGTGCCTTTCTACATGATAACTTGGAAGAAGATATCTACATGGAATAGCCTAAGGGGTAAAATGATGATCCTTCCTTCATATGCAATCCAAGTAAATCATTGTATTGGCTCAATAAATCCCCCAAGAATGACAATATAGACTTTTTCTTACTGTCACATATACTTGAAAGGTACAATTCTTACTACAAAAGAAACAACATTTATTTTCCTATATGGAATCATATTGGAAGAAGGTGGAGAGGTTCAAATGCACTGTATTAGGGAGCACATGAACAACAAGACCATAAAATTTCATTACCACCCTACAAAGGATTAGGTTGCAGATATATTTTCACAAAGTATTTCACTCAGAAGATATTTTTCTATCTCAAATATTTACTTGGTGTGAAGACTTGATTCAGTTTCTTGTCTTCTCTTTTTGAGGTAAGGGGGGAGAGGGGGGGTTCCCATGAGGTTTTCCCCATTTCCTTAGTTTATGAGTAGTTAATTTTTAATTATTAGTGTTTTATGGGTGACCTTTGGTTTGTGTTTCCAAGGCCTAGGCTGTCCAAGTTTGGATTAACGGGGGGTGTTAGGATTATTAATCCTCCCTTGTCCACCACCTTAGTTATTTTTACATCGATAGGTTTTTTTATTTGATATTTTTGGGGTAGAAAATAACCTATTATTTTTATATATTTCATGAGTATGAGATAAGTGTACTGCCCAAATTTATTCTATGGAAGTCATTACAAATTCAAGATAAACACTTATTAAAAAAATTATATAAAAAATAATAGATGTATGGATAACTAGTAGATGATGCATGGATAAATCCTGATTGATGCATGGATAACTCACATTTGATAAGATATATCTCATTTAACTATAAGAAGAGGAGAATGAGTAACTCATACCTTATGAGTGGCACTTAACTTGTGACCTATTGGTTTTTATCAACCACAAGTTAAGTGGCTATGCTAGTTATCAGTTTCCTAGCTTAGGATGATATTATCATTTTTATTAGTGCATGCAGATGTTATCTGAGACCACTATCCACTTGATGTGCTCTCATGCATGTCTTTAGGATCTCTAGAGACCAACCCCTATATTTTAAGATCCCACATTGAGTTACGGTTGTCATACCTTTAGATCACCCTAAGTAGTGTTGACTTAGGCTTCAACGGGACACCTTCAATTCACTCTCAGTTATCCGATGTGCCTATTTTGCATGATTTTAAGAAAAAATATCCTTTGGTAACCTACCCAGGTCAGTTAACTAATTGTTAGCTGTTTTAGTTGTCTAGAGTTGCACTCGTGAATATTCAGTGGTGATTTTTCCCAAGTTGGTCATGTATGGAGTCTAGGAATATTTCAAAGAGTCCTAGAGGATTTGAATTTCCTTCATTGTATTATGGATGTATTTTACTCATATTATTGAATATTTTTTCCATCTTTTGCTTTCAATTGAGTGTTCCTTATCTGCTTAATTTCATTATGCATGTTTATCAATTTTAACACTACAATTAATCCTCCTTCATACTTCTTTCACTGTAAGGTAACATTAAGCCTGATGATCTTGTGGAATTGATAATTTTACAATTTACCTCTTAACCCCTTTTACATCTGAATTATAATTCCCCATTTTACCTTTTGGTGTTCATATGTATATACAAATTTCTTTTGATCTCTTAGATGTTTTTTTTTTTCTTTTGTAGTGACTAGATGGGGGAATAAATTAAGTAATCACATTAAAGGAATGGGACGGAATTTAGAGTCACTTTAATTTGATATGCATTATCATGACTCAAATTCTACCCATGGGTTTACCACTTGAAAACATCATAGGATTTATGCAATTAAGTGTGTAGTGGACTAAGCTCGCCAAAGAATAATTGAAAGTCATATAGAGTCTTACAAATGTTTTTTTCTCATGTAATCTCTTTCAAAGCTGTTAGTGTTCCATCATTACAAGGGTCCTACTATAAACTCCTGAATAACTTGTTGTTAGAAAAATAGGATCGCAGAACAATAACTAAAACAAGATGCAAAAATAAAACACATAAATGCAATATAAGAGAGACACCAATATAACAGAGTTCACCCAAGATGGGATACATCAATACAGAAATTGCAAATCCTTTCTATTATATCTCCCAACAAAATGAAATGATACAACCAACATCACACCCCCTTCAACTTCCTCTTCACTCTCTCATAATCTCTCTTACAATCTCTCTCACACAATCACAAAGATCATTTTTCATAATACTACACAACTACAATACAATTCATCATACAAAAGATGGTTTATTTCTAGGGATAAAATCCCTGACATAAATTCTACCATTACATCTAAGATCTAATAAACGAATCATATTGACTATGAAATTACAACATTTTACAAGGCATTTTTTTCCTCATTTCAATGGCCAAAAACAGACCAAAAGCAGACCCAACAAATTTCCTTGAGGGCTTTGGACCCCCCTTATGTTCATTGGCCGTGAATACAAACATGATTGAAACAATAATCAAGATCCATAACCAACACTTGTAAGGATTATTGGATGAAATTATTTGGTATTAATCAAATATGATGTATATCTTCAATTCTTCCTGATAATGTTGCTGTGTAGACCCCAATTTTGTATACCCCCAACATATTAGCTCATGGGTTTTGAATGATATGGGTTTTGAATGATATTTTAGGGTAACTAATGCCAATTTTTTTACTTACAAGCCTTGATAAAAAAAATATTGAACACAAAATGAGGCAAGAAGAGGGATGTATACCATCAAAGCATTCCATCAATATTGACCACACCAAAAATGGAGACAATAATAAAACTTGCTATGAATCAGAAAACTAACATAAACCAACAACTTAGTCTCAAAGTTTAGTCAGTACCTAAACTTAATATTTTCAAAACAAGAGTTACAAGAATAAGGATAGAAAGAAATATAAAATATGATATCATAAAAAAAAAACCCAAACAATATGAAACATTGCAGAAACACTATGTTAGGAGCTGAAGGTCGACAAATACATCAAGCCAAATTACAAGCATTACTATAATGCTGTGTTTTGACCTTACTGCTTGGACTATCATTACTTGTGGTATATGCCTCTTATTATGGGACTTCGTCAGTCGATCACTCTGTGGACACATGGATTTATTATTTTGTGGAAATTATATATATGCGTGTTATGTTAATATTATGAATTATGATATTGTTATGAATACGTCTCTAGCATGAAAATTTAAATAGATAATGGTACGTGGATACTGATTTAAATTTATGTTTCAAGTAAATGATTATGATTCCATATGCATGGTAAAATTGATTATATTGTTGTTTGTATTAACAAAATATGTATTTATATGTCGATGATTGCACGACATTTTGTTATGAGACTAACTAACAGGGTTAGAAGAGATAAGGGGCAGTTGATCCCTACAAAATGGAAGTACATCCACGATACGAATTCCAAGAGAGATGTGGTATGAGAATGAATTTATTGTTATGTATGATTATTTTCATTATTATGAAGTGTGGGCTAGTGTTGGGTTTCAGAAAACTCAACCTCCTAAATTGGTTATTCGTTGACAACACCTAAGTAAAATAGTCACAACGTAGTCACTATGTCGATGTAGGCATAGTCCCTTGTTCCATTAAGGGGTGGAGTAATTACCCATTGTTTATCCTTTAAACCTGAAGTCATGGGAGGGTTGTGCTACAACACTCTCCCCAAGGTCTATGATGATGACTCGTGGGTTCTTGTTGGGGAATCTTGGTTGATGGGGTCGACAGTTCCGCTTATGGGTTTTAACTAGAGTTAGGTCATGTAGTTGATGCTCCAAGGTATTCCAGCAAAGGAAGGATAGGATGTGGAAGTTAGTTGTGAATTAGATAAGAGGAAGTAGGCAGATAGGAATGTTGTGGAAGTTTTACTGGCACTACAACAAAACCCTGTGATTAGTGTCTCTTTTAGCATCCACTATCACTTTTAGTTTATTTTTCATCATTTTTTGGACAAAGTGGACTCTTTTCCACTAGATGGCGCTTTTAATGGCGTTATTTGTGTATTTTTTTAAAAGTTGGTGCTATTTTGGACACTAATTAGCATCCCAATTATCATCTTTATTAGCCTCTCAATTAGCACCCCAACTAGTGTCCCAATCAATATCCCAATTATCATCCCTTTTTAAAAGTTGGTGCTATTTTGGATGCTAATTAGCATCCCAATTAATGTCCCAATTAGCGTCCCAATTAGCATCCCCATTAGAATCCTAATTAGCATTTCGATTAGCATCTCAATTAGCATCCCAATTAGCGTCCCTTGTTAAAAGTTGTTGCTATTTTTTATGCTAATTACCATCCCAGTTAATGTCCCAATTAGCATCCCAATTATCGTCCCTTTTTAAAAGTTGGTGCTATTTTGGATGATATTTAGCATCCCAATTAACTTTTCAACTAGCGTCCCAATTAACATCACAATTATCATCCCAATTAGAATCCCAAATAGCGTCCCAATTAGAGTCCACAAAATCATCCCATATAACACCAAGAATAGCCTAAAAAATAACGTCCTGAATAGCATAGCACCATATATTAATCCACTTTTAGCGACAAGAATTATACCATGAATTTCGACAGGAAAAACATTCAACATAGCGCCAAGTATAGAGCCATGAATTGCGCCTAGAAACGATCCAACATAGCGCCAGGTATAGATTTAGGTATAGTGCCTGGAACACTTCCATAAATTTCGAAAGGAACCGCGCTAGGAATTGCACTAGGTTTAGAGATAGTAATTGTGTTCAGAAAATGTCTAACATAACGTCAGATATATCAATGTCAATGTGAATGATCATGATTCATGTGATAGTACTTTTGGATATTGATTTATCTTAGTGTCACCTAAATGATCATAATCATGGCATTTTTGGATCTTGATTAATCCTAGTGAGGGGTAAATTACCTTAATGTCACCTAAATTGCTTTAATGGAATTTGTGTGTCCCCAACAATATTTGATAGACCCTAATGGCATATGATTGGCCGTAACAACATGACGATGATGCATTACAATAATTATGATGGAGCGTATGGATACGTTTTGATAAGTATAATACTATATCATCTATTCCTTTGAGGTAGTATGGCTCCTTGCTCATTATTATCACAATTACATTGATGATGACTATGACCATGACAATGATGTTGATTTATTGTATAATGATGATGACGGTGTGGGTGTGGATGTCAACGATGATTATGCATCTGGTATCACTTTTGGATCCTAATCGATTCTAATGGAACCTAAATGCTTGTAATGACATCTAATCAACCATATTATCATCTAAATGACAGTAACAACATATAAATGACCTTAACAATTAAATGACATGAATTCTAATGTAGATGAGTGATTAAGAACACTAATGACACATGCGTCACCAAAATGACAATGATGACGATGATTTTGTTGTTGATGATGATGATAACGAGGATGATGATTAAGATGATGTTCATGTGCCATATGGAATTGATGATGATGACAATGACAATGTCCACAATGATGATACATGTCATAATACTTCTGGATACTGCAAAACTTGAGATATTGGAGTTAATAACAAGTAATAGAGGTTGTGAGGTGTTGACCATAAAAATGTTGTTAGACATTGGGTTTTACGTTGACTGATGTGGCCATTGGTTTTAGTAGTTCCCCCACCCCCCTACACCCCCTTGCAGAAAGGTAGTACAATACCACTTGTGATGGTGCTACCAAAATTTCACCCTACAAGGTTGTTTTGGACAACCCCCCCATCCATACACTCATTTTTACCAAGAACATCCAAGGCACAATAAGTGGATATCGATCTTAACACAAAATCTAAATTTCTTTGTACTCTTAAGGACATTTTGGTCTTGGTTTAAAATGGAATGAAGCAAAAAACATTTCAATAATTCCCATAGTGTTACTAAGAAGAGGTGGATCAAATTTTTTTACATATTTGGCCTTATAAGCAGACATCTCGCAAGGAAAAAAGCAGCTAACTGCTCAAGTTTTATGGCATTGGTGGATTTTTCATTAAAGATTTAGAATAATTGGTTCAATTTTCGACGATTCTTTTAAGGTTTGTCAAATTTCTATTAAAGTTTAAAGTAGTTTCGATTGTTATGTTAAATTCCCTTGAATTGACATATTTGGGTATTATTTTTCATTTTACCTACTGCAAAGGCAGGTGATGGACTTTGATATAATTTATCGAATATATTTTTTGTGTGCCATGGAAAATATCAGTTCACGGGATGTAGGAGTGTATTCATATGTAGAGGATACCCCAACATGTCCACATTTTGAGGATAAAAATCATCTACGAATTGAAAAACAATTTCATGCATATAAGGTGGGGTGGGAGTGGGTCCACATACACTTTGCTAGGTTTTCATGGTGGTTAAATATCCCATGCATTATCCATGAGTGTTAGTGGTAAATTTTATGGCTCAATACCTTCAATTTCAACCTCTACCTATGGAATGATCCCCAAGGATCATGCTTAGTTTTATCAATGTTGACATTTCCACCAAATCACACTTGTAGGAAACAATCTCTTATGAAGTACATGCGTGGTGATTTGGATCCTCACACATTTCCTATAAACCCCAATGATAAATTATATGGCCTAATAGGTACCCTATATTTCATCCTTAAACCATGGTCTAAGAGGGGACACAAAATATGAGATATAATGGACAACCCAAAACCGAAGAAAACCACACAAATATTTTCATATATATATATATATATATATAACTAAAAAATGGAAACATAAAACAAAATTTCAAAACATTCAAAACACTTACCTCACTTACCTATTGTGCACTTCCAATCACGCACACTGCCTTCCATTGAGGGCATGCATATACCCATTGCAAAGGCACATGCGTTCAAAAACATGTTCGAAGACAGGGGATATGAACTCCCAATGGAGCCTCAGAGATGGGATTCCTCATGTATGTTGTTGTTTCTCTTAGTTTAGTGGGATTTTAAACTCATGGAATCAACCTATTTCCAATTCCAAATATAAAGTTACCTGAGAACCACTTTCCACATGTCATTATTAATTGTAGTTCATAACATATTTCCAAACTTGTTGTTTGTATGCCTCCTCATAAATGGAGGATTATGAGTCAATGACATGGATTATCTGAGATATCAAACCATAAAAAACTTGAAGCCTAACAATAGGCTTCTTAAATAGATCAACTGAATAATCCTTGTCCTCCTCCCTTTTCTCATCTTAAAGGGATGACTCATAGACTTGGCTCACTTCTATATCACTAGGAGGCTCTCCGAATAATTTTCTCGAGGGAGATCACATATTTACTTTTTAATCACATTATGTTGGGGTTTGAGGAGAACCATTGTCTCCCTCTTGATCTCTAAACTTACCATTTATCCCAATCTAGTAAGGAACATGACATCAATAACAAATGTTTGGAAGATTCTCTTTTGTTGACTCTATGTTGACACCTAGGAGGATAAATATCTAGGATAACTGATCCTACATTCCATGGATCCTCTTAATCCCTCTATACCTCAACACTCAACTCCCTTTAAGCATAAACATGATATGCATACTTCATTACTTGTCATCAGAGCAAGTCACACCAACCTCCTCCTGTGGATCTTTCCTACAAGTTAAATTTAGTTCAATAGTCAACAATAACCAATATAAATTTTATATAATGGCATAGTCTTAGAATCCATCCATATATTATCTATATTCCATCAAGAGCATATCAATCACATATATGAAACATGTCATGACAATACTATATGAAATATGGACCTATTGTTCAAACATTTATGTGTTGAAAACTAATTTTATTGGGTACCCTGCTCAAATGTGTGTCAAGTTTTACACTTGAAACTTGTGTATGGATGTTTTAACTTTAAAATAAAATAAGTGTTTTTAAAGAAATTCTGAATGAAACTCACTAAATCAGTAAAAAATGAATGTGATATTTATTAAATTGAACATTGAATAAACATGAGAGAAGTATCAAAAGATAAATACATGAAGTTTGGTGTCAACCCAAAACAGATGAAGTTATAAACACTTTATAAATTCAAGGGGTGTTGTGACTACGGTACTGACCAGGGAAACATTTTTTGCAGGCTACAGGTAATTTCAACATTTAAAACTCTCAATTATCCTAACAAAACCCCAATTTGTCTAAAGTTTTATGTATCACTTGAAAAAGCTAAGCATGAGAAGTTGATGGATTGATGTGCAATAAGTTTGTCATTATTGCATTTTAAATAATCAAACTTGAGTCTAAATATGAAATATATCTTTCTTTAATCATAAATGTACATTTTTTCTCCCAACAATTTTTTAGCTGGAAATTTTCAAAAACATTTCAGGAGGAAATGTGTGATGTTCCTACCATAAAAACTTGCCATTTCTGTAGCA
This sequence comes from Pseudotsuga menziesii, assembly GCA_001517045.1. Lineage (NCBI taxonomy): Eukaryota > Viridiplantae > Streptophyta > Pinopsida > Pinales > Pinaceae > Pseudotsuga > Pseudotsuga menziesii. The sequence goes on along the minus strand of LPNX010976170.1, from coordinate 20,666 downwards.
TCTACAGTGTATCAAAGAATCAAATTTGGCACATGCATGCATAATAATCCTTAGTTATGACTATGAGGTGAGGATTTAAAGAGAAGAGGATGTGAAGTCATGTAATTTTTGTACGTATTTTGGTGGCGAGTGCAAAGGATAAATGTTTGGAAGGACAGGAGGATATTACATCATGATCATGCCACCCATCAAATTGAAGACTATTATTGAGCCAAAAGTTGTTTTTTTTTTAAATTTAATTTTATTAATAATCATTGTGCTTCTTTGGTCCAAATGTTTTTTCTAACTCATCGTTTCTCCATATCATGTTCCTAGTGACCCCTCTCTATATCAATGCATAAATAAACCTTTGTGTAGTTTGTTATCCTAGTTCCATGCCATTATTTGTAGTTTCATGACATTGAGTGTTGTTTATATAGTTGTCATGAGTCCATGATATTCATGCAAGAAATGAAGTTTTGTAGAGAAGGACTCATCAAACTGACTAGTTGAATTTCATTTTGATGAAAAATGAGTGGACATTAGTAGCTAGGTTCACATAAGTAGTAGGGACAAAGTTTTGGGCTTGTTTCAGGCCTAGTAGTAGACTAATAGTTGTTCTCTGTTGTTACAACCGCAGTTGTTGATACATTGTCACACCTTAGATTGTATCCCCAAGTGAATTCAGAGTTAGAGTCACATCTCCATGGCTAGTGCCTCGTCGCGGTCAGTCATCTCTCATCATCTTACATAGCTAAGCACATAGTGTGTGACATGAGTGAGTGAGTGATTATAATTTATGATATTTCTAGTATTTTAAATTACGAGTCAAACATTATAGCATAGGAATTTCAAAATCTTGAGAAATTTACATTGATAGGTATTTCCAATGTTACTCTTCTTTTGAAATGTTGATATAAATTATGTCCTTAAGTAAAAGGATAAATTCTTCTTTTGAAAAGTTGTTATAAATTATGTTCTTAAGCAAAAGGATAAATTCATTTTTTTAAAGACAGTTTTAACTTTACACTTCTCTGCAAGACTAAAACCCTTTAGAAGGGTTGAAATGATTAAAATTTACACTTCTACGGAAGACTAAAACCCTTTGGAAGGGTTCAAATTTAAACTCTTAAAGAAACCATAGGATGAGTGATCCAAATGATACTTGTTTCCATTTCAAATATTCCAAAACAAGGGAAAATATCGCCAAATCTAGCACTGTCTTCACATTTGTTGAGACTGTCGAAAGGGCGAAGAAACTCATTCTCCAAACTAAGGTAGAAGTCTGAAGTGTGCTGGGACCGAGGAATACTTCCTACTATATCCACAACCTGCACAAGAATATGAAAGGATGAGATTGATGCTCAAATATGTTGCGGTTTGAGATAAGAAGGCAAGGTGTGTCCACTCTAAAACTGGTCTCCATATTTTCTCAATCATAAGCAATGGGATTATTTCTAGTCATTTTGAGACAAACAAAATTTCTGGAAATTATTAGTTTGTCTAACCATTTTATTCTGAGCATCATTATGTACTTCTGGCCGTTTTTTACCTTCAAACAATAACCTCTAGTAATGAGAGGTTTCACATTTTAAATATGGATAGAGTTTAGGGCATCCAAGCAAGGTTGATCCGCATTCCTATAGTGATCATTTCAAGTTCCAAATATTGGAGATGCCTTGTCCTAAATGCCTTCTCCTCAATCTCATCTAGCAATAACATGACCATTGTCCATATCTCTGATTATCTCTTGGACAACTGTATGACCATCGTCCATATCTCTTGGATAGCTGTATGATTATCTGGATCTAACGAGCTGCTTCTACCATACTGGTCAGTTCATCCAATGCTTGAGACCTTTTAAGAAGTTGAAATTTCCCTGTTTCCAACACTTGAACTTTGTTTAATAATTCTGTATTTTTCCCTATTTCCAGCATTTGAACTTTATTTGATAATTCTATATTTTGTTTTGTTAATTCTTCAATTTGACTTTGTGCATTCTTTTTACTTATTAAAAAGTCCTTTGCATCTCCAATTAGCTTCGGCTAGTGGCCATTTACCTTTGATATTCCAATGTAAATGATTCATATATAACCACTTCAGCAAAGTGGTTAACCACTTCAACAAAGTGGTTAACCACTTCTTATATTTAGTGGATTAGTGATGAACGAACCTCACCAACTGTATAACCAACTAGCACTAGTGGAGAATGAGAGATTAGTGACCACGAGACCAAAAATTTTGGTCACCATGGTTTTTTTAAAGGTATAAATGACCAAAATTGATAATTGTAAGTGAGCTAACTAAAAAAGACCAAGATAAATGACCACTTTTGGTCATGGGATAAAAATCAACTAAAAACAAACAAAATAAATGACCAAATTTGATCACGGGATATCTAGACTACAAATGACCATATTACAATTGGTCATTTATTTGCTCATTTTTAGTTGTGTCACTCCGGCAATGGAAAAAATTACAAATTTGACAATGAATTTGTACATTTTACTAAATTCTAACACTGCATATGGATTGAATCCATCTGCATTGTTAGAATTTAGTAAAATGTAGACCGCCCCATGTGTCTCAGCTCAGCTAGTAACACCAAATTAGCTATCATCACGATGTTCTAGCACATGTCCTAGGACTTCTAGACTATATTATCATCATTAAGTTGGATCCTTATCCTATTCATATTAATTTGATACATGTATTCTTGCTTGCATTTCCATTTAAATTGATTTGGGAAGGTGAATGGCACACTGATTTTATGCTCTTGAAGGTTATCTAACCTAAGGGTTCATTCAGTGGTCATATATGATCCTCCAACGAGATTTTTCCCTACATGCAGAATAAAAACCATATAGAATCCATAGGTCGCGCCTGTCCTCTGCACCTGATAAGTGGTTGAGTCCAGCTCCGAACACCTTCCTTTCAGATCAAGCTCCTTCGCCATTGCTCTCGAGCATTGAACACTAAGCAGTTGTGTGTATCCGTCTACACACAATAGTAAAATCCCAAATTAACACGAGAGAAAACATAAAGAAAGAAGTAAACCTTGCATGCATTTTGACCACATTTCTACTTTTTCATTGTTTGTGCCTAGAGGCTATTGTAATAACTCAAAATTTCGTAAAAATTTAAAGTTTTTAAAGTGACATAAAATGTCTTAAGTCGCAGCTAAGTAACTGGTAGTGGTTAGTGGAAAATGAAACAATTTAACAAAGTTTAAGGGTTTGTTTCAATAAAAGAAGTTGTAACTAAAAGATGTAATCTTAAACACCTCTGTTAATTCTATTAATGATTAAACAACTTTAATTTCAACTGAGTTAGAAAGAGGTCTTGCATTTAGTTGCTGCTAGATATACTGATGATTTACTTTTTTCAAGTAGGTAAGAAATATCGTTTGAGATTAGGGCTTACTTAGTGTTCTGCTAACTCAAATGGATTGTTGGTTCTTACAGGTTTAGTAGGTAAGCATAATATCCTGTAGGTGTTTATTTTAAATTACGTCAAGAAAAGTACTTTCCTAGCATGTTAAGATGCTAGTATAAGAAAATGGTAAAATAAGCTTCTAGTCTTCGAGGAGGTAAAGTAAAATTTTCTTTCGTTGTTATGAATATATGAAAGTATTTATAACTAAAGCCATACTAGTTTTTCATAAAAAAAAACACAATCAATGTTTTAGAATACAAGAGCAAGTTCTTACCAAGGTTCTTCAGTCGTATGATGATTATCTTTCAAAATTTTATAGTACATGGTCATTTATAAATTCCCATAGTGAGCATAGAGCTCATGGTTTTGGTTCATATTTCCTTCGATTGATTAGTGATCTCGTAGCTATTTACTTCAATATTCTATGTGTCCTACTCTTTAAACATGAACATGTTCCTATGCTTTTCGCTTGTAAAGTTAACAATGAATGATTAGACTCTTTATGAGAAAATTCTCCAATAATGTTAGTCTTCAGTTTTCTTAAAGACTCCCTCATTTATCAGCATCAAGATTCTGTGTTGATAAGTTTAAGGCTTTTCCAGTTTACAAAAGTCATAAACTATGTCATATCTATTCCCTATTTTATTTTACTAGTTCTAAAACAATACCATACTTGTTTAACTTGTTTGCAAGCATGAAAATCTTCTTGGATCAAATAGTAACCAAGTTGTGTTCATAGTATTCAAATTATAACCATAATACAATTATTATTTCAAGTTATAATAACTATGATAACTTATAACCTAATAGTATTTAAGTTATAATATCTGAGTTAACTTATATCCTAAGGTGGTATTACCTACCTATCAACTACTATGTGTAGTCGAAACAATGGCAAGAAATTCTTATAAGTTTTAATCCTATACTATATTAGTTTCCATGGCATATTATAATCAATGGAATGAATCTTATCATTAGCAATCATATGTTATATGGTATTTGCAATGATAGGTTTTTATAATGTTTTGTGCAATGCTGACTTAATGTTTCGACCCACACTGGTTGAGATTTTTGGAAGGGAACATGGATAGGGTCTCCTCCATTCATTGGTTGACTTATAACACTGCAAACACTACTCCTTTGCGTTTTGGACCAAGGGTTCTTCTCCTTGCTCGTCAAGCTGTGAGCTCGCGGCCATGAGAGGCTTGTAACCTCCTTTATCGTTGGGCATTTCGCCTGTAATGTTGTAATCTGACTGTTGGGTATCGTAAATTATCATTTGGTTTCTCCTATGTGTTGAAGAATACATTGCGAGTGTGGTTGTTGGTTTCTCCAAGTAGCCTGAAGCCTGTATTTTTCTTACTCCTATAACTACTCACCCATGGCTTCTGCATTGTGAACTTGAGTCGTTTTCCTTGCTTTCTCTGTCACAAAGTTGAATTCAAGGGTTCTTGCCTTTCAGTTCAGTGCCATCGATCTGGTGTGGCCATCTCTTCTCGGTTTCGACTATCAGTTCACAGGTAAACTTTACCTATCTCCATATATCTTTACATTTGATTATCCATACTAGGTTTTTTTACTACTTATGCAAACAGAATTTAAATGATGTTTTGGTTTTGCTTTGCAGGTTCCTGCTACCAGCTTCAAACTATGGGTGGAAAAATGAGCTCATACATCAGTCTTTTCGTGGGCTTCCATTTGATAAGCCCCGGTCCCATCGAGGGTTCTTCCTGCATGCGGTTTTGGTTGTTGGAAGTGGTTCATGTGGGTGAATACACAGCTTCAGTTTTCTGTTGGTTATGATGTATAGCTTGTTTATTGTATGACCATGTTTTATTAAAAACCCTCATGATACTTCGTGCTGGGTAACATAGGCTCTTGAAGCAGTGATGTAAATATGGTTTTTATAAGAATTTTTAGCCTTACGGCCCAAGAAATGTAAATGCTTTTGTTTATATTTTAAAAAGAGCCCATCTCTGTGCTCAGAGAGGTTTATCGACCTCTGTCTAGTGTTACTTTAGTTTTTACAATGAAATTAGTAATGGATGACTGTGAAAACAGTCAAGGTTGTAATGTGAGCTGGATTTTAATTCTCCTGTCAGTAATATATTAAGTTACGGTTTAATATAAAAGATTTTGTGCATACGTGGTTTTATTAGCAGGCCTAAGATTCGACCCTTCGACTCTAAAGGCTATAAGCTTATCCTTAAATAAGGATTCTGTATTTGTGAATGGTTAATTTAATATTGGTTATTTTTGTCCAGATTTTGTATATGTAATGTTTTCATTAATACCCTGTATTATAATGATTTTTAATGCACTATTTAAGGGAAGATCACTGTGTTTTTAAGGATAATGGTTAACTTTGGTTTTGGCTTTTAAAGGTTTAATCATTGTAAAAAACCCTACAGTTTAATAATATCCTTATTTATACTTAAAGAACTCTTAGCTCTCTTGATAATAAGAAAATAGATGATAGTATTACCTACAGTTATTAGTTCGTTGCTATCTCTGCTTGTTTAATAATTCTTTAATAATTTTTACAGTTTATTTTTAATTCTTAGTTAAGAAAACAATTAGGATTTTAATGCAGCATACTTGAAAATTAGGATATGGTTATCTTTTAGTATTTTCTATAGTTTCAAAAGGATTATAGAAGAATCCTTTGGTCTTAGGAAAAGACACACAGTGTCTTGAATTTCAATGTTATAAAATGTTTTACAAATTCCTTTTTACATGGTTTAAGATGTTAGCCTACTTACTTTACTTATGTTTAAATGTTAAACCATAATATCCATATTTTGTTAGAATACTAATAGTGGAATTACTTTTATAATAATATTATTACTGTTCTCTTACATACCTAATTTTTTGTTTAGTTTATCTAAAGTAAATAAATACAGACAATATTTAATACTGCTATATAGTAAAATTCATAAACAAATGAAGTAAAATCTAGTTACTATTCTCATTCAAGTAAAAGAATCATCTGATTCACCTAAACAACCCAGCTGTACTAGAGTACTACTCGAGTCAGGTGTGGAAAAATACAGTTTGAGACTTTTAATTCTATCTGTTCCATCTTTTACATATTCATTTATATTTCTATCATAATCTATAATTTTACAAAATCTAACATTACTCAGTTATTCTTCCTTCATAAACCCTAAAATACTAACATGCCTGTAGTAGAAACCAAGAAATATTTCATTGAAAACAATAAACAAATAAAATAGAACCTATTGATGACAAGAAAAAAATAGCTTAAGGAGGTTGTTCCTCCCAACCAAACTCCTGGAGAGCACTTAGACAACGCTTATTGAGGACCCCAAAGCTTGTTCATGGTATTCTTTGCTAAGAACTGGGTGGAGACTACAACTTTAAGACCTCTATCACCTGACTGGTCCAATTACCTCAGTAATTAAAATATGCTCTCAGTAGTATGAGCTTCAACCTAGAAGCTGCAACAAGTTTAGTCTCAACAGTTAACCCCTCAAAGACACTTCAGTAATCCCCTCCATTGAATTTATTTTGAGTAAATTCATTCCCCTTGAATGATCCTCTCTAGAATTAGCAGCCTCATCTATCTTCAATGGGAAATTTTATAGAGATGCTTAGGTCTTCTGGGTCAATTTTCATTTAATGAGCCACCTGCTCTGATTCCACTTTCTTTGGGAATCATGACCACAAATATAGGGAATTTTCCACTTGCGACAGTTGGAAGTGGTTTGAGGATGTTGCCACTTGTTAGTTTGCTCTCCACCCAGTCTCCTCCACCAATTAACCAGTAAACACTCTTTTAACAACTTCCCTAAGATGTTGTCTCACCATTTATTTATTTATAAATAAAATATTCAGAATTACATTAAATATTCTTGACCCCACTAGGTCATCAATTACAACTTAGCATTAAATTTAACACAGTGTTCCTCAAATAACATTAAATTGTTTTTGCAAATTGGGGCATGTGACATACACACCCCCTTAAATTATAACATCATCCTTGATGTTATTTATTCCTCGCCCTCAGAGTTCCCCTGAAATAGAATTGGATATGCATCACGCATATGACTTTCCAATTCCCAGGTGGCTTCCTCTGGACTAAGGTGCTTCCATTGCACCTTCACTTGACCAATGGTGCAGTTGCGAAGTGAGATCTCCCTCCACTTGAGGATATAGTCTGGTTTCAACACAAAATCTCCTTTGGGTTCCACCTGCACATAACATGAGTAGCATCATGTAAATATTTTTTTAATACAGAAATGTGAAAAACATTGTGAACTCTTAAATTCGATGGTAAAGCTAAATGATAAGCTACCTATCTGATCCTGGACAATATTTAAAAAGGACCACAATATTGAGATGCTAGTTTGGCACAGCTACCTAACCTCAAAGAACTCTTTTTGGGTCTCACCTTAATGAAAAGATGTTCACCTACCTAGAACTCCTTTGGAGTTCGTTTCAAGTCTTCTTGACTTTTCTGTCAATCTTGCGCAATTTTCAGATTACCTTGTACCTACTTTAAAATTACTTCCATTTCTTTCAATAATTTACGTCGTAATACTAACCTATCCACTAGATTAATCCAAGAGATGGGAATGCTACATTTCCTTCCATACAGAATTTTGAAAGGACTATACCTCGCTGAAGCTTGATAAAGATTATTGTAAGCAAATTCTACCACGTGTAAATAATCTTCCCATTTACCTGGCTGCTCCTTCACATACATTCTAAGTAGATCTTCCAGTACCTGATTTACTCTTTTAGTTTGTCCATCAGTTTGAGGATGGAAAGAGGTACTAAAATTTAATATGGTATTTAATCCTTTAAACAAGGATCTCCAAAAATTACCTGTAAATTTAGGGTCTCGGTCTGAAATTATGACCTTCGGTATCCCATGCAATCAAGAAATTTGTTTTAAGAAAATATCAGCTATATTTGCAGCTTTATAAGTAGTTTTTATAGGTATAAAATGGGTTTCTTTACTCAATTTGTCAACCACTACCATTATGGAGTCATTTAAGTTCTGATTTTTAGGCAGTCCAGTAACAAAATCAAGGCTAATTATCTCCCATTTCCAGCTAGGGATAGGCAAAGGCTGAAGTAGCCGAGCTGGATGCTGATGTTCAATTTTTACTTGCTGACATTCAAAGCATCTAGTAATATATTCTTCTAGTTCAGTCTTCATGTTTGGCCAGAAATAATCTTTTCTTTGCATGGTTATAGTTTTCTAATAACCTGGATGCCTTGAATAAGGAGTTTTATGAATTTCGTCTAAAATTAATAACTTAATCTTAGGTACATTAGGTACATATATATATTTTTTTATACAGTAATAATCCTTTTTCATTCAAGCTGTACCCTGCAATTAGACTTTCTATTAGATTTTATTTAGCTCTTGCTTATAACTTTAAGTAATTTTCATCTTGTTCTATTCCCGCTTTAAGCTGTTCTTCCAAATTTTTTGTATAAGTGCTGATAGCTGCTGTAAAATTAAGGAACTTGCATTTCCACTTAATGCATCAGCAACTTTATTCTCCTTTCCTTTGATGTGTTGAATTTCAAAATCGTATTCACTTAGAAAAGCTAGCCACCTAGCTTGCCTAGCATTCAGGTTAGGTTGATCTAACAGATATTTCAATCCCTTATTATCCGACATTAAGATAAACTTTCTTCCAATTAAATGATGACGCCACATCTTTAAAGCATGTATGACAACAGCTAATTCTAAGTCATAGGTCGCATAATTCTTTTCATGAATCTTTAATTTACTAGACTCGTAAACAATGACAGGTTCTTCCTGAGTCAATACTCCACCTAAACCATCATTGCAGGCATTAGTACATACTATAAAATATTTATTAGGGTCAGCAATTCTTAAAATTGGTGTGCTGGTTAATAAGTTTTTTAACTTTTTAAAACTGTCTTCGCACTTCTGATTCCAATCAAATTTCTTCCCCTTTTTCTGCAAAGAGGTTATAGGATTTGCAATTCTCGAAAACCCTTCGATGAACCTCTGGTAATAACCGGTAATCCCCATGAATGATCGGACATCAGTTACGTCTTTTGGGACTGGCCAATATTCGATTGCCTTTATCTTTTTGGGATCCACCAAAATTTCTTCTTTAGTCACCACATGACCTAAGTACTGTATTTTATCTTTAAAGAAGTTGCATTTACTAAATTTAGCAAAATGTTGATGCTCTCATAACTCATGCAAGACAATTTTTAATTGTTATTTATGTTCTTCTTCAAATTTCGAATAAATTAATATGTCGTCGATAAATACGACCACAAATGTATCCAAATATTTTTGCATTACATTATTCATTAGACACATAAAAACAGTTGGAGCGTTAGTAAGCCCAAAAGTCATAACGATAAACTTGTAATGTCCATATCGAGTTCTAAAAGTTGTTTTAAAGATGTCTTCATCTTTAATTCTAACTTGGTGATATCCAGACCGTAATTCAATCTTTGAAAACACTGTGGCTCCATGTAGTTGATCAAACAGATCATCTCTGCGAGGTAATGGGTATATGTTCTTGATAGTCATCTTATTTAATTGGCGATAATCTATGCATAGTTGTAGAGTTTCGTCCGTTTTCTTAACAAAGATGACAGGTGCCCCCCAAGGAGACACACTAGGTCTAATGTAATTCTTATCAATAAGTTATTTTAACTGTGACTTAAGTTCATTTAATTCAATTATATTCATTCGATAAGGGACTTTTGAGCTAGGCACTCCACCAGGTACTAGCTCAATGGTAAAATATAATTCCTGTTTTGGAGGCAGTCCCAGAATTTCTTTCGAAAATACATCTGAATATTCCTTTAGAACTGGTATATCCTCCAATTTTAATTTATCTATGTTGTTCAGGTTTTCTTCATTGGTTACTGTTACTGCATAATCCTTACAACCTTTCCTAACAACTCTCTTAAGCTGCAGAGCAAAGATCTACGTTACAATTGTTTTCCTAGGGATTCCCTTTACACTTATTGATTATTCCTCGTTATTTATACAAGTAAAGGTTTTATCAAAGCAATTTAAGAACACCCTATGCTTCTCTAACCAATCCATACCAATTAATATATCATATGAACCTAAAAGTAGTACATTGAGCTTAACAAAATATTCAAACTGATCCATAGTTACTGCACAATTCTTTACAAAGCTAATTACCATTCTCTTGGCACCAGTAGCTAGCTAAACTAACCAAGAACTTGCAAACTTTTCAACTGGAAGTTTACACTTTTCTACCAAGTTAGGGGAAATATAGCTTAAACTAGCTCCTAGATCAATTAAACTAGATATGGGTATTTGATTTATCTTACCTTCCACTTCCACCATGGAAGTTTGATAGTCTGCTTGCCGATTCTCTAATGCTGCATTAATCCTGGGCATTGTCCTCGCTAGATCACCAACAGTCATCTCCTCCTGTATTGTGTGGATGTTGCTGACAATGTTCTTCCGATTGGGATAGACTGATGCATAATGCAGACCATTGCATTCCCAACACTTTATGGGTTCATTTCGTTCAAATTTCTTTGTGTAGTTACTGTGATTGTTAACAGACTCTTAATTCTTTTAATTGTTCCTATTGGTTTGTGAATTACTTTCATTCCCATGGAAATTCTTATTAGGAAAATTTCTGGTGTTATTATTTTTAGAATTTCGATTAGGTACAAACTCTTTCTTCTTTTGATCAAAGTTATTATTCCTTTTGGCCTTCCACTTGGCCATACTCTACTTCTTACGATTCTGTTCATAACAAAAATTCGCTTTTCTCATGGCTTCTTCTAGAGTTTTCAGATTGTCATACTAAATCCTGTCCTTTATATGATAAGGTAAACAGCTGAAAAATCGTTGTACCTTAGGTTTCTCATCCACAATGTATGGCACATACCTGAGCAAACTTAGAAACTTACTATTCAGTTCTTTCATATTCATTATACCTAGTTTTAACTCATAGAATTCCTTAGCCCTTTCTTCATAGTATTGTTCATATAAAAATTTCTTTTTGAAGTATTTCATGAATGTGCTCCAATTTATGTTTTTCTCTCTTATACCTTTCACTCTTTTTAAGTCCTGCCACCATATATCAACTTTCCCTGTAAGATTATAAATAGCCATCCTAGCCTTTAGTTGATTAGAATAGTTATAAATATGGAAGTAATTCTTCATCCCAGATAGCCAGGATTCTACTTCCTCCCCCTTTTCAGTTTCTCCATTAAATGTTGGCGGCTTGATCTTCTTTAACTCCCCAGAGATTTCCTCATAAGGTTTGTATTTTCTTTTCCTAGTATAGTGGTTATATGCACTACTGTCACTAGTATAATGAGAGTTATGTCTATCACCATATACTTCAGAAGATGAGCTACTTTCATTTTTAACCTGTTTAATCTTTTTATACTTATGTTGATAACCTATATCTTCATAATCAGCACTTTTACCCTTTCCCTCAGTATGAAATATTTCTATTAAGATCTGATTCAGCTCCTCTTGAGCTCTCAGAATCCTTTCATTTTCTTTCTTAACTGATTCCATTTCTGATTTTAATTCTTTAACTATTTGTAGTAGTTCAAAATAATTATTGGTTATATCTTCTTGTATAGGTTCTTTTTGTAGATTATCTCGTTCAGTGTAAAGAGATTCCTCATCTGCATATTCTTCCAATCTTTCCATACCTTCCATTAACTCAGAAACAAATTTCTCTGTGTGTATCATTCAAAGAAAACAACATCAACATAATTATTTAAATTTACTGTTCCATATAAGCAAGTTGAGCTTCATTAAGTCCTAGTGTTTGAACCTTGTGCTCTAAAACCACATGTAATAACCCAAAATTTTGTAAAAATTTAAAATTTTTAAAGTGACATAAAATGTCTTAAGTTGCAGCTAAGTAACTGCTAGTGGTTAGCGGAAAATGAAACAGTTTAACAAAAGTTGCTGGTTTGTTTCAATAAAAGAAGCTGTAACTAAAAGATGTAACCTTAAACACCCATGTTAATTCTATTAATGATTAAACAACTTTAATTTCAATTGAGTTAGAAAGAGGTCTTGCATTTAGTTGTTGCTAGATATACTGATGATTTAATTTTGTCAAGTAGGTAAGAAATCTTGTTTGATATCGAGGCTTACTTAGCATTCTTCTAACTAAAATGGATTGCTGGTTCTTACAAGTTTAGCAGATAAGTGTAAGATCCTATAGGTGTTTATTTTAAATTACGTCAAGAAAAGTACTTTCCTAGAATGTTAAGATGCTAGTATAAGAAATGGTTAAAATAAGCTGCTAGTCTTCGAGGAGGTAAAGTAAAATTCTCTTTCGTTGTTCTGAATCTATGAAAGTATTTATAACTGAAGCCATACTAACTTTTCATCAAAAAAAACAAAATCAATGTTTTAGAATACAAGAGCAAGTTCTTACCAAGGTTTCTTTAGTCGTATGATGATTATCTTTCAAAAGTTTATAGTACATGGCCATTTATAAATTCCCATAGTGAGCATAGAGCTCATGGTTTTGGTTCATATTTACTTCAACTGATTAGTGATCTCACAGCTATTTTTACTTCAATATTCTATGTGTCATACTCTTTAAGCAGGAACATGTTCCTATGCTTTTCGGTTGTAAAGTTAACAATGAGTGATTAGACTCTTTATGAGAAAATTCTCCAATAATGTTAGTCTTCAGTTTTCTTGAAGACTCCCTCATTTATTAGCATCAAGATTCTGTGTTGAGAAGTTTAAGGCTTTTCCAGTTTACAAAAGTCATAAACTATGTCATATCTATTCCCTATTTTATTTTACTAGTTCTAAAACAATACCAAACTTGTTCGACTTATTTGCAAGCATGAAAATCTTCTTGGATCAAATAGTAACCAAGTTGTGTTCATAGTATTCAAATTGTAACCATAATACAATTATCATTTCAAGTTATAATAACTATGATATCTTATAACCTAATAGTATTTAAGTTATAATATCTGAGTTAACTTATATCCTAAGGTAGTATTACCTACCTATCAACTACTATGATGTAGTCGAAACGATGGCAAGCAATTATTATAAGTTTTAATCCTATACTATATTAGTTTCCATGGCATATTATAATCGATGGCATGAATCTTATCATTAGCAATCATATGTTATATGGTATTTGCAATGATACGTTTTTATAACGTTTTTTGCAACGCTGACTTAAGGTTTCGACCCACACTTGTTGAGATTTTTGGAAGGGCATGTGGATAGGGTCTCCTCCATTCATTGGTTGAATTATAACACTGCAAACCCTACTCCTTTGTATTTTGGACCGAGGGTTCTTCTCCTTGTTGTACGAGCTGTGAGCTCGTGGCCATGAGAGGCCCGTAACCTCCTTTATCGTTGGTCATTTTTCCTGTAATGGTGTAATGTGACTGTTGCGTATCGTAAATTATCATTTAGTTTCTCCTGTGTGTCAAAGAATACATTGCAAGTGTGGTTGTTTGTTTCTCCAATTAGCCCAAATCCTGTATTTGTCTTACTCCTATAACTACTCACCCATGGCTTCTGCATTGTGAACTTGAGTCGGTTTCCTTGCTTTCTCTGTCGCAGAGTTGACTTCAAGGGTTGTTTCCTTTCGGTTCGGTGCCATTGATCTGGTATGGGAATCTCTTCTCAGTTTCAAATTTCAATTCACAGGTAAACTTTACCTATCTCCATTTCTCTTTACTTTGATTATCCATACTAGGTTTCTTTACCATTTATGCAAAAAGAATTTAAATGATGTTTTGGTTTGGTTTTGCAGGTTCCTGCTACCATCTTCAAACTATGGGTGGAAAATGAGCTCATACATCAATATTTTCGTGGGCTTCCATCTGGTAAGCCCCAGTCCCATCGAGGTTTCTTATTGCATGCAGTTTTGGTTGTTGGAAGTGGTTCGTGTGGGTGAATACACGGCTTCGATTCTCTATTGGTTATGATTTATAGCTTGTTTATTGTATGACCATGTTTTATTAAAAACCATCATGATACTTTGTGCTGTGTAACACAGGCTCTTGAAGCCGTGATGTAAATATGTTTTTTATAAGAAGTTTTAGCCTTACGGCCTAAGCAATGTAAATGCTTTGTTTATATTTTAAAAAGAACCCATCTCTATGCTCAGAGAGGCTTATCGACCTCTGTCTAGTGTTACTTCAGTTTTTACAGTGAACTTAGTAATGGAAGACTGTGAAAATATTTAGAGTTGTAATGTGAGCTAGATTTTAATTCTCCTGTCAGTAATATATTTTTTTACGGTTTAATATAAAAGATTTTGTGCATACTTGGTTTTATTAGCAAGCCTGAGATTTGACCCTTCAACTCTAAAGGCTATAAGCTTATCCTTAAATAAGGATTATGTATTTGCGAATGGTTAATTTAATATTGGTTATTTTGTCCAGATTTTGTATATGTAATGTTTTCATTAATACCCTGTATTATAATGATTTTTAATGTACTGTTTAAGGGAAGATCACTGTGTTTTTAAGGATGATGGTTAACTCTGGTTTTGTCTTTTAAAGGGTTAATCATTGTAAAAAACCCTACAGTTTAATAATATCCTTATTTATACTTAAATAACTCTTAGCTCTGTTGATAATAGGAAAATAGATGATAGTATTACCTACAATTATTAGTTCAACGCTAGCTCTATTTGTTTAATAATTCTTTAATAATTTTTACAGTTTGTTTTTAATTCTTAGTTAAGAAAATAATTAGGGTTTTAATGTAGCATACTTGAAAATTAGGATATGGTTATCTTTTAGTATTTTCTGTAGTTTCAAAAGGATTATAGAAGAATCCTTTGGTCTTAGACAAAGACACACAGTGTCTGGAATTTCAATGTTATAAAATGTTTTACAAATTCCTTTTTACATGGATTTAGATGCTAGCTTACTTACTTTACTTATGTTTAAATGTTAAACCATAATATCTATATTTTGTCAGAATGCTAATAATGGAATTACTTTTATAATAATATTATTACTGTTCTCTTACATACCTATTTTTTTTTTAGTTTAGCTGAAGTAAATAAATACTGACAATATTTAATACTGCTACATAGTAAAATTCATAAACAAATGAAGTAAAATCTAGTTACTGTTCGCATTCAAGTAAAAGAATCATCTCGTTCACCTAAACAACCCAGCTGTACTAGAGTACTACCTGAGTCAGGTGTGGAAAAATACAGTTTGGGACTTTTAATTCTATCTATTCCATCTTTTACATTTTCATTTCTATTTCTATCATAATCTATAATTTTACCAAATCTAACATTACTGAGTTATTCTTCCTTCATAAACCCTAAAATACTAACATGCCTATAGTAGAAACCAAGAAATATTTCATTGAAAACAGTAAACAAATAAAATATAACATATTGATGATAAGACGACAACAGCTTAAGGAGGCTGTTCCTCCCATCCAAAATCCTGGAGAGCGCTCAGACAACGCTTCCTCAGTACCCCTAAGCTTGTTCCTGGTATTCTTGGCTGAGAACTGGGTGGAGAATACAACTTTAAGACCTCTGTCACCTGACTGGTCCAATTACCTCAGTAAGTAAAATCTACTCTTAGCAATATGAACTTCAACCTAGAAGCTACAACAAGTTCAGTCTCAGCAGTTAACCCCTCAAACACACTTTAGTAATCCCCTCCAATGAATTTCTCTTGAATAAATTCATTCACCCTTAATGATCCTCTCTAGAATGAGCAACCTTAGCTCTCTTCAATGGGAAATTTTATAGAGATGCCTAGGTCTTCTGGTTTAGTTTTCATTTAATGAGCCACCTTCTCTGATTCGACTTTCTTGGGGAAGCATGACCACAAATATAGGGAAGTTTCCACCTGCAATAGTTGGAAGTGGTTTGAGGATGCTGCCACTTGTCAGTTTGCTCTCCACCCAGTCTCCTCCACCAATTAACCAGTAAACACTCTTTTAACAACTTCCCTAAGCTGTTGTCTCATCATTTATTTATTTATAAATAAAATATTCTGAATCACATTAAATATTCTTGACCCCACTGGGTCATCAATTACAACTTAGCATAAAATTTAACACAATGTTCCTCAAATAACATTAAATTGTTTTTGCAAATTGGGGCATGTGACAGCTATGGTCAAGGCAGACAGGTTGTTTCTCACATCTCCAGCCCCCCAACTCCCACCTTTATTTATTTGTTTTTAAACCAAAAATCTAAGTTACTCTGGGTGGATCATTATAAAATAACTTATTCATATTGCAAATCATTGGAAGTTCTATTTTTCCTTGATTTTAGTGCATTTTTGTATGATTACGATGAGATTGTTTGCATTTATGTTTTTTTTTTTAATAATTTATTTAGAAATTTGGTTTTGATTATTTTTATTTCAATTTTCCAAATAAAAGTTAGACAAATAATTTATTAAAAAAAAATTAAACCTGCAAAATTTCCATAACTTAACAGAACTGCAAATTTCTAATAACTTCACATAAAAAAATTATTAAACAAATTTTTTTTTCAATTATCCTAAAAGTGAAAATTGCAAATATCTCATAACTTCACATAAAACATTTCTTGAACAAAATGTTTTTTCAATTATCCTAAAAGTCTTTTCATTTTTATAATTTCAAAAAAGTATAATTACGCCGAAGGCGTTTTCTCTATGGAGACGCAGTCTCAAAGATTCCTCATCTCCTTGGATAATGGTGACTCGACACATGTTTCCTATTTTTTTTCCCTTTTTTTACATGGGGTTTCTTAATCGAGTCTTTCATGCAGTATTTTTCTATTTTCCGTTTTCCACGGTATTTTCTAAGAAAGTTTCTATTCAATGTACATATTTTATAGGTTGTACGCTATTCAATTACACTGATAATGCTTTCTTTCAATGGCTTCCAGGTCCTTAGAAGACATGGCTTTGCTTGTGCTACGAATCAGATCTATGTATAGATCCGATCTATGAATTTCTCATTTGCAAAGCTTCCAACTG
>LPNX010976157.1:95213-113027 GCA_001517045.1 Pseudotsuga menziesii | reverse complement strand
AAATTCTAAAGCACTTCTCAATATAAATTTTAGTGCCATAAATTTTGCATACTTACTAAAACCGATTCCTAGACTTGCTTTGAAGAGGGTATAATGAGTCGTTAATATTGTTCAATCCTTCAATCTCAAAGCCTATTGGAAGTTCTTCATGTGTGGGTTCTCCTTTTCAATATTGCATGCCTATAATTGTCCTCAAGTAGGTCGTGTCAATATGGTAAGTGTACGTGTAATGGGATGAATAATTTAGTACAAAGGGAGGCATCAATGGAATTTTAAAGAAAGTAAATGGAAATACTTATTTCTTGAATTTTTAAATAAATTATTATATACCAAATTCTTTAATAGTTTAGAGTTTTTTAATGTATTTCTAAGAACTAGTATCTACCATGGAACCTTTATGATTACATCGACTAGGCTTTACAACAGAGTATGAGGGATATGTTTTCAAATAAGGTAACGTAGCATCACTTTATGTGACATTACCAAAAACAAAATTAATTAAAAAAATCCATGATAGCTCATGCTCAATAAATCCATGTTTAAGATCTATGTTGGTCTTAGTTTTTGCAAAGAAGAAAGGATTAAGGTGTCCTTGGGGAGGGAATTATGCCTACGTACATCGCATAAGGTTCATTTTCACAAAAAACAAACTTAATGCTTGCTACTTAATATTAGTTCACCAATTCTTAGTAAATTCCCTGTACTTAGTTCTTTTGTTGACCCTTATTATCCTTGTGTTCCTTAGGTTGTGAAATAGTTCATATGTAGAGCTTGTATTATTTCACTGAAGACCATATATGGTGTATATAAGTTTTTTGTTATGTGTTTTGGATTAATGGGAATCCCAAGTACTTTTATGATGTTGGTGATATAGATGTTGTGATTGTAAATTGATACTCTTGTAGTATATTTTGATTTACAACAAGAGTAAAGAAGAGCACCTAATGCATTTGAAGCATTAGGAATTAATGTGAAGTGTGATTTTTTCAAAAAGAGATAATGTGGTATAGGTTTATGATGTCCCAAGATAGAATTTTTTTCATAAGGATAGATATTTATAATTTTGTATTGACAAAAAATATACTATTCCATAAACAACATGGGCCTCCCTAGAGGGAAACCCTACACTTATAGAAACTATATACCACTTATAGAACTTGAGTTGATCAAAGTTTGTATTAAATGTTGAAACAATTGATGAAAAATAATGAGTAGGTTGACAAACTGGATCATCACTAAGATACCAATGAAAAATAAAACCATAGAACCCTAAGAAATGTAGGTTGACAAACTATTGATCATCACTAAGATACCAATGAAAAATAAAACCATGGAACCCTAAGAAACACCTAGTCCTGATCTTCATCAGAAATAATAAAAAAAACATGTATTGATCCGGATGAGTTGCTTCATACTCCTTGCATGTGGTTTCCTTGATAAGGAAACCCACGTTGTTGTTCAACTCCTCTATTTGTA
The DNA here is from genome assembly GCA_001517045.1 of Pseudotsuga menziesii. NCBI lineage: Eukaryota > Viridiplantae > Streptophyta > Pinopsida > Pinales > Pinaceae > Pseudotsuga > Pseudotsuga menziesii. The sequence goes on along the minus strand of LPNX010976157.1, from coordinate 111,551 downwards.
GCAAGAGTTCATTACCCTCATCTTTTGTATCAAGTAGAATTTTCCCCATCGGCGATTTTAAAATCTAATGGAATTCCAAGGTCTTGAAATATTTGGTGTCTCTAGAAAAAGTACATAGCTTGAAACATTAAACCAAGGTTGTATATTTTCTACAATTCCTAATGTCTACTAAATTCATGCTCCTCCTTCTCCCTTGTTTATGCTCAAGCAATCTAAGCCCAAATTTCCAAAGGGATCTCCTAATAGAATAGCTTAGTTTCCTCCTAAGCCTCAATTTGAGCTCGAGTTGGACTCTTGATGTTGCTTCATGGAAACCTATGGCATTGGACTCTATTTGGGGAAATAAAAAGTTTTTCTACTTAATCTATAACCTTTGATGTACATTTAAGTTTCTTGAATTATTGATTTGTAGTTAAAATATCTTTCCTTCAAATATATAGGTTCCACTATGGCGGAGAATTCCCTTCGAAACCTCTCCTAGGAGGACATGCTCACTAAATTACAGAGAAATATTTCCAACCATACTATTAAGACTCTCAATCTCCCTACTTGACTCACTCTCCTCAAATATTTGCTTCAATCTATGACCTTATACCTATTTTCTACCCTTGCTTACTAGATTTTGTTTCTTAATGTCATTTGTAATCTTCAATGGACTTTACTTTGGTGAGGAACTATAACCAAGTACAAATGGAGGTCTTTGTTACTTGGGAAAAGTTATGTCATCCTAAGTTCATTGGAGGAATTATCCTTTGAGATCTAGAAGTGTAAAGCATTTCTTTGGGAGACAAGCTATGTTGGAGGTTGATTGTAACTCCCCGGTTTTGACCCCATTTGCATTTAAATAAATGATGTAAATAATCATGGTGTGGAGCTAGGAAAAATATCCACAATTGATTTAGTGTTTATGTTTTGGAAATTAAGGTTGAGCTGATGGTATTTTATGCTAGCCAAACATTATGTTAAATTTGCAATTTTTAATTAAAAACCTACAACCAGCTATGTCAACGCAACCAAGTGAGATGGGGGAATGATTTTTTCCTAAGGATGAGGGAGTCAGGGATTGGAAGAGTGCGGATAAATTTGAAATGGACAGAGCACCATTTCTGGAAAAACATTTTTAAATTTTATTGGGAAAGAAAACACCAAAAATGGCCACTTTTCCCTCATACGACATCGTTTCACCTTCTCTCACAATTTGGAATGGAAAAACGTTTTTGGAAACACAATTCTACATTCACACAGAAGCAAGCAAGAAAAAATGATTATGAGTCTGGACCCTTGGGGGAATTTTTTCTGTTCTGCATTTTTTGTTTTTGTTTTACGATTTTTTTGTGTTGGACAATTTGTTTCCTTTCACGGTTTTTTAATGTCTGCTAGTTTTTCCCTGAATGCGATTTCCCAAAACCAATTTGGTGTCTTTGAATCGAATGGCTAGCAAACGGTTTGGTTTATGTAAATGTAGCAGTCGGTCTGGCATCGTTCGATGTTCAAAAATTTGTAACTTACTATGTGCATGTGTAATTCCTTGGCCTATTCTTATGTTTAATAATCCTAGGATTGAGATCACTGTGTGTGCATACTCATTTGGAATTTGAACTGATTTGGGGAATGGAAATGGAGTTTGAACTTACTTAACAAACCTAGTGTGTGAAGGCGCCTCATGGACCGATCCAGAGGGTTGATTTTCTTCTTTGCATACATTGAATAACACTGGAAGGGAATGCATGGCATGAGGTATTGTGTAGCAGAGAAGGGGATTCTTCCTTGTGTTGGGTGTGTAAATGTTTATAAGTGAGGCTAGATCTGATGTGGGTGTTCATAGCTTAGGATTGACCTCACTATCTTAGCAATAATCCTTTCTACCTCCTTGTAGCCTGATAAATCCAACTAGCAGGATGGCTTGGATGGTAGTCTGATAAACCCATTTGTTGGCTTAGCTGTGTCTCATGTGAATTTGGATAAGTGTAAACCACTTCCTATGTAAGTCTGATAAACCCAACTATGTTTTCTTGACTAGGTTTTGTTGTATCCTTGGCTATGGGTGAAGTGTGCTAGTGTTCCTAATTCCTTGGGGAAATCATGCCCAGCTCGGGGTTGGCAGTGTTGCCAAGAGATTAAAGAGCACACTGGCCTATGGTTGGGTGGAATGTTGCAATGACATAGCTGGTTGTGGGACAAAAAAATTTCAAAAGATAAGTATTCTCTTATATTTTATTTTCCGCAATTGTTATTGTTTTATGAATTAGTATGAACATGATGAATGTTTGAATGAATGATTTTGCTTCCACTATATGTTAATAATTTATGCATCTGTTTATACTTATGAATGTTTTAAGTTCAATGCATTTTTAGATATTATGTTCATGGCACTTAGATTGCCCAGGTTGATAGTTCGTTAGTCGCATCCTCTCCACTAAGTAGAGGGTTGGGGACATGACATTGATCAATACCAAAGAATAATTATGGGGTAAGTGTTAAAATATTGAACCATGAATCTACATGCATATGAATGCAAATAATGAGACAAAATTTTGTAGTGGAATTATTAACAAAATGAAAACTCAACAAAACAAATTTGGGTAAATATTATCAGTATTGCTCACTTAATTACAACAGAATCTCTATATTAATTATAACAGTAAACAACAATGTTACATAAAGGATAATTATAATCATGTGGATAGGATTCGAATCTACCAACTCAATCTGACTGATTAGCTAACTAGGACTGTCTAAATCACTACATGTGAGCCACTAGTCTTACTCTTGATATCTAAATCAGTCCAACAGTTAGTTAAACTAGTTAAATTAGTTAAATTGATGAGGTATGTGGGAAAAGGCACCACTTCCCCATGGATCCATGCAAAACTGGTGCTAACTCAACTGAAATACATCTAACTGAAGGAGACTATTGGTGGCTCTCACAGTGGGATCCTAGAATGTATAGATTGGACTCAGAGGCCCATAAACTGATGGATGAACATCTAGTAAGTGTCAGTTAGCCTCTATATGTATTCCCCATACTCTAGTGGTTGGTACCAGTGGACCCAATGAAACCAAACTTAAGTAAATGACTCCTAAGTTAGGCAGGATTATATAATAGACTATAAATGGACAAGAGATGATTATATAATCCTAAAAACCCCCTTAAGCCTAACTTGGACAAATTTGGGCCCTAGAAACTAGGACAAAAGCCACCCATTACAATATAAAAGAATTAAAAAATATTCTTAAGAAAAAAATTAAATAGGGAAAACTTCATGGGAAGCGCCCCCCCCCCCCCCCCTTAAAATAAGAAGTGAATTAGGAAAAACAAGCTAACAGCTTGAAAAAAAATTCTACAATTTGTAGCACTATGCAGTAGCAAATGCAATATATTAGTTCTTATGTGCAGCACCATCCTGATGGAAAAGTGTCCTTAGACACATAACTTTATTAATGAAGAAGGAAAATAATTACATCATAGAGATGTGAGGGCTAAGTTCCGAAAGATTACCTCACATGGAAAACTCAATGGATTTAAATATCCAAAGAGTAACAACTAATTTTTCGTTACAGAAACTAAGGGACACCTCACATAATCACGTGAGTGTGTAGATGCCTTTTTACATTTATTAAACTAAACTTCTAATTATTACATTTTGGATCATAATTCCTAACAATCCCCCCTTTGATAAAAAAGTTCTTTTCAACAAATACCAAGTTCATTTCTAAAGTTATCAAATTTGACCCTTCCAATATATTTTGTAAAAATATCTGCAGTTTGATCTTCTAATGGACAATACTTTGGCTTGATGATTTGTTTGACAACGAGAGCCCGAATGTAATGATACTTAGTATCCGCATGCTTAGTCTTTGAATGAAAGACAATATTTTTGGCTAACATGATTGCTGATTGATTATTAATAAATAATGAAGTTGCTTCTTTCTGATCAACTTTAAGGTCCTGCAAAATCCTTCTTAACCAAACTATCTCACAAGCGGCTTCCCAAGCTGAAATATATTCTTCTTCTGCTGTAGAATTCGCAATTGTATCCTATTTTTTACAACTCCATGACACTGTATCTAATCCCATATTCATTAAGTAACCTGAACTAGATGCCATGTCATCAACATCTCTAGAAAAATCCACATCTGAATAGCCGACAAGCTTGAAATTTTTGTTTCTTTTAAACTCAAGTCCAAAATACTTTGTTTCTTGAAGATACCTTAACACCTTTTTTGCTGAATTCCAATGAATTTCTCTAGGTTCCTGCATATATCTGGAAATCATGTTGACTACATAAGATAGATCAGGACAAGTATTCATCAAGTAAATGAAACATCCAATTAACTGTCGATATCCAGTACAATTTACAAGTCCCCCCCTTCAAACTTAGAAATTTTTAAATTTTGCTCCATGGGAGTAATCGCTGGTTTACATTCCCCCATTCCAAACTTCTTCAATAATCCAGAAATGTACTTAGCTTGAGAAATAAATATGCTTCCTTCCCGCTACTTTACTTCAACTCCAAGATAGTAATGAAGTAATCCCAATTCTGTCATTTCAAAACCTATTTGAATATGTTGCTTAACCTGTAATATATGATCATTATTGTTACCTATTATGAGCAAATAATCAACATACATAACCAATATGACTAACTTTTTTTCCTGGATTTGAACATACAAAGTATCATCTGACTCACTATGAAGAAAACCAACTTTCTGTAGGTAGGAATCCATTTTTGCATACCAAGATCTGGGAGCCTATTTCAATCCATACAATGCCTTAACTAGTTTACAAACTTGATTTTCTTTCCCTGGAACCTCAAAACCAGGAGGCTGAGTCATATAAACATCCTCTTGCAAATCACCATTTAGAAATGCACTTTTTACATCCATTTGATGCACTTTCCATCCATTTTGTGTAGCTAAAGCTAGCACAAACCTGATAGTATTCCAGTTTGTCGTTGGAGCAAAATTTTCCTCATAATCAATCCCTTCTTTATGAGCAAAACCCTTTTCCACCAATCTTTCCTTATATTTATCAATATCTCCATTTTCTTTGTACTTAATTCTGTAAACCCACTTACAACCAATGGGTTTAACATCATGTGGACAATCAACAATTTTCCAAGTCTGATTCTTCATTACTACAACATACTCACTTTGCATGGCCATTTTCCATTCATCATACTCAACTGCTTCATTAAAAGTAGATGGTTTTTGAACCCATATTAGAACTCCTTGTACCTATTTTCCCTTTTTCATCAAACTTAACATCCTAAACTAACTTAGTTGCTCATTTTGGTTTCTTTTTTTCAATGTTAACTTGATTTGAATCATCCAAGTTAATTTGTGAATAATTCAAGGTATCTTCAACCTATTTCAAGGTGTCTTCAACCTGTTCATCATCCTGTACTTCTGCAGTGAGATCAAACCATTGTTCATTCCTTGTATTGTTTAAGTGTTGCATCCTTAATTGTTCCTTAGTTACTTTTTCCTCTAAGTGACTAAGTTGTTTTTCAACCTCTTCTACACTTAAACTTTATGTTTCATCAAAAATCACATCCCTGCTGACAATAAACTTTCCATCTAACAGAAGCCTATACCCATTTTTCTCATTGGAATAACCAATCAACATGCACTTAACACTTCTAGACTCTAACTTCTTTCACTTTTATTTTGGGACAAGTGCATAACAAACTGAACCAAAAACTCTCAAATTTTTGACCATAGGTTTGAATCCATACCAAGCCTCAAAAGGAGTTATTTCATCAAGTGATGATGAAGGAGATCAATTCCTCAAATAAACTGTTGTATGAACTGCTTCAGCCCAATAACATGAACTCAACCCTTTGAAAAATAACATTGCTCTCACCATGCCCAATAAATTCTGATTCATCCTTTCTAATACTCCATTTTGTTGTGCAGTATAAAAATTGGTCAATTGTCTTTTAATCCCTTTTTCCTAACAATAAGTCAAAAAATTATTTGATGTAAACTCACTATTGTTATCAGTTCTCGAAGTAGCAATCTTTTCTTTTGTCGTTGTTTCAACCAAATTTTGAATTGACTGAAACTTTTCAAACACTTCTGATTTTTCCTTCAAAAAATACACCCAAACCATTCTACTAAAATCATCAATAAACAACAAAAAATATTTACAACCACCAAGGGAAGTTTCCAAAGGACCACAAACATCACTATGAACAAGTTGTAATCTCCTTGTTTCTCTCCAAGTGCTTTTTGAAAAATCTATCCTTCTTTGTTTGCCATAAATGCAAGCTTCACACTTTGTATTTTCCTTCCGAAAAGTAGGCAACCCCTTTACCATTCCCTATTTTTGAAGCTGTACAAGACTATCAACATTCAAGTGCCAAAAAACGAATGTGCCACAATCTGATAGGTGAAACCGCAGTTTCAACTAAACAGGAAAACTCCTTCAAATGTTCCTTTGATATAGGAATGAATGTTCCCTTCATCCTAAGAAGCTTTCCGTCTTCATAACCTGTCATAACTGTTTTGTATGCATCTGTTTTTGAATTAACCAAAAGGATACCATCTCCCATTACAAGTTGATGTCCTAATTGGTGAATGACAACTAAAGACAACAAATTTTTCTTAAATGTAGGCACATACCAAACATTAGAAATCAATCTTTCTCCAATTCCTGGCAAGTCAACCTTGACTGTTCCTTTTCCCTATGGTAAATGAATAGACAATATTCATAACTCCAAAAGAAATCTTTCCTGTATGTCATATGCTGAGTAGCCCATGTATCCATAATCCAAGCATCTTCAAAATCATTTTTGAAACAATAAGAATACTGAACAAAATTCATTGATTTCAACTGATGAACTTCAACAAAATCCATTGATTCTGATTGTATACATATTCACAATTTTCACTATCGCCTGCATGAGCATAATGTGCCACTAATGAAGATTATTTAGATTCTCTTTCTTTTAGAATTTTTTCAAATGAAACTCCAAAGTCTGAAGCATAATGTCCAACTCTATTACAATGAAAACATGCGACATGTTTATTACCTCTTCCTCTTCCAGAGACTTGTAGGTTTTCTGAACCTCTTCCTCTTCCAGAAAATTGTGATTGTGTACTTTATGATTCTTTAGAACATCTTCCTTGATTTCTTCCTCTTCCTCTTCCGCGACCTCTTCCTCTTCCAAAACCTTGACCACGACCTCTGTTTGAATTCTAAAAAGCTTTCTAATCATTTCCCTTTTGATGATTACCTAAAGACTGTTTTCTAGTACTTACGACCAAAACATCTTCTCCTGCTTGCTTTGTTTTACCAAAAATTTTGTCATGTGTGGCAAGTAATTCACTTAGTTCATCAAAAGAAATTTTATCCAATTTATTTGTAATATGTAAAGTTTCCAAAAAATGCTTATATGTCTCAGGCAATCGTGCGATCAAAATGGTCACCATCATGTTGTCCTCAATAAGTTACCAAAACCAGCTCTTGAAATTTCTTGTTTGATATTTTTCAATCTAGAAATGTACTCCATGACATCACCTCCTGAAGACAATTTTTGTTGAAACAACTTCAATTGAAGATCGATTTTCTTAGCTTCACTCTAAGAATCAAATAAATCTTTCAATGTCTTCCAAGCTGACCATGCATCAGAACTATTTTCAATATGCACATAAATATCATCAGAAATAGTACTATGAATCAATGCTAAGGCCTTCTCATCTTTTAGTTCCCATTTTGCAAGTTGATCAGGATTAGTTGGTTTGGTAGGATGAGCATTACAGACACCCTTCCACAATTCATTGTAAATAAGAGTGCTTTGAATATGACAACTCCAAACTTTACAATTTTTCGATCCTTCCAACTTGTCAAATTCATTAAAAAGACTTACAACTTTATACATTGTAAAAATAAAATAAACACCTTGTAACTCCAGAAGATGTGTATTATGCAAACCTTATAGCTCCAAGAATTAAAAAAAGAAATCACCTTATGTCACTAGAATAAACAATCACCTTATATCACCAATAGAAGATTTTATGCAAAAATATCACCACCAACATGAAAAGAAAATTACTCATCAACAAGAGTCACCATGAAAGAAATATTGCAAGAAACACCACACACCAGGCAAAAGAAAGCTATAGGGGCTTTTCCTTGACCCACTTATAGCCTCAAGAAAAAAAATTGATAGAGCTTCACTTTGCTCTAATCAAACCTTGAGTGAAAATACAAGTACTCCTTATGACACCAACAATGCTCCTTATTACTCCAATGCCCAGTAAAAAATTACACCTTATCACTCCAAAAAATAACAAATCTTTATAGGTGAATTGGACAGATACAAGATTGTTGAGTGGGAGGTCACAAGATCCAATCCCATCAACTCCAAAAGTAACCTTTTTTTTAAGTTTTATTTCTCCACCTTTTTCTTCTTAATATAAAAACTCTCCAAAAATAAAAAAGAATAGTAAATTACCTTATCTCTCCAAAACAACTTTTTCAGTTTTCAAAATATTAGATAAATCTTGACTTAAATGAAAAGTGAAAAACTTATACAAGATTGTGAACTCTTCTATCTCTAGGCTAGAGTTTTTCTAGTTCTTTTCAACATTGGTTTTCTCTCTTCAATGCTTGCTAGTTTTCTCTCTTCAACGTTGGTTTTTTCTCTTCAATGCCTGCTGGTTTTCTCTCTTCAATGTCTGTTGGTTTTCTCTCTTCAACACTGATTTTCTCTCTTCAATGCCTGCTAGTTTTCTCCCTTCAATGTTGGTTTTCTCTCTTCAATGCCTACTGGTTCAGACATCTCTATCCCACCACCGTCTATGCTATCTCTCTCAGTGAGTGAGCACAATAAGAATTATTTTTATTTTTTAAACAAGAACTTATACGTGTCTTCCTTTTTTTTAAATTCTCTTCCCCAAAATTTTTAAATAACCTTGTCTTAAAAAAAAAAAAAAATTTACTCTCTCCAAGTAAAATATTAAAAAAAAAAAACTGAGTCTATAAAAAATATTTTCTGCAGAGATTCGTTTTTAGCCCAAAAGAATAGGAAGCATTAATCTTTTCGGTATAGATTCTTTTTTTTTATCCCAAAAGAATAGGAAGCATTAACTTACGGTCAAAATTTTTCGATTCCAAAACCTTGAAAGTCACCTTCTTCAAACAACCTTTAGCACCTTCCAAGAAGGTTCCAACCAGACCAAGCTTTAACCGCGTGCTCTGATACCACTTTGACAATGTGTCCTTAGACACATAACTTTATTAATGAAGAAGGAAAATAATTACATCACAGAGATGTGAGGGCTAAGTCCTGAAAGATTACCTCACATGGATAACTCAATGGATTTAAATATCCAAAGAGTAACAACTAATTTACCGTTACAAAAACTATCTAAGGGACACCTCACATAATCACGTGAGTGTGCAGATGCCCTTTACATTTATTAAACTAAACTTCCAATTATTACATTTTGGATCATAATTCCTAACACCTGAGACTATGGATGCCATTGAACCTCTCCAAAGTAAATGATTATGTCTGGAGTAACTTTCCTCTTTAGAAGAATAAGAATATGCTCAAATGAATCAGGAACATAGACAACTGTAAGATGAATACTTGACCCATGTAGAGAAACTGAGATCAAGTAATGAGAGAGAAAAAGTGCTTGAGTATTTGAACCATGTGAGGAAAACCAAGCAACTAATAGATTGCAGCCTTGAACATCAAACCATGTGAGGTAAAATCAGCTCCAAGTGTTAGGAGCAAGTTTCCAGGAGAATACAGAATGTATCATCTTTACTAGTTCTGTGAGGAGATGAGCATGTGAGCAAATAGGAAGGTAGAGAATCCCTGGGACTGTCGAGAGTGAATGATTGAGCTCCATAATCTGATATATATTCAAAAATAACCAATGATTTAAAAAATATAATATCAACAAAATTATGAGGGAAAGATGACATCAAATCCCCAGCAACAATTTTGAAAGAGAATTTTGGTACTTTATTTTTCACACCAAAATTGATGAGAATATATACAAGTATTACTGGAGACTCTTGAAGCTTAAAACTTGAACCAAATAAGGTCATATCAGATCCAAATAAGGTCATACAATATCCTAGAGTGTGGAACAAATCCAAGTGCTCCACCAAGATGGTAGATGCATAATTTTCTCCTTCTTCAAAACTATGAGTATTGGTGCATTCAACCATGCAGGAATTTCCTGGAAGCTCTAGATCAATGAGAGTGAATGGATCACTCCTAAAATATGATATTTCTTCCAAAATATACAAATTATTACTTATATGCACACCAAAAGCAATATTAGAGAGAGATCAATCAAATTCCTCTTTATTTTCTAAAGCAATCACTAGTAAATTATGCACACAATTTAAAATAGAAGAATCACTGGAGAATGTTTGCATAGAATGGAAGGAGAGTTTTTCTTCAATAACAGAGATTCGAATGTATTCTTCTGGATAAACTATATGAGAATACGACATATCATATATCTCATAAACTTCTAGAGTAGCAAAAGAAGGAGTCACTCCAAGGAGACTTTATTCAATTTGAATTGATTATGTTGAATATTTTTCTTCTTCTTCATTTTGAACAAATCACCTTTATTGCAAGAGAGGGCATGTAGAGTACATTGTTGAAATCATAATGTTGGATTTTAATACAACCTCTCCCATCAGCTAGGATTTGGGATTCATCTCCCATATTAGTGCTAGGTCCTATTGATAGAGTGAGAGTGGTGAGGGATTCCTTGGAGGAAACCATGTGGTTGAATGCTCCAGATTCTATCAAGTAATACTTTGATGGATTGAGGGCTTCTTTCAAAGAAAGGAACCTCTCATATTATTTAGTATTCTCTCCAGCATCAAACATACCTAGACCTTGTCGAAGGGAAATATTTTTTTGTTCAAGGAGTGTTGTCAACTGGTCGAGGGTCTTCTTCATGCACTAGATTTCTGTATGAAAACCCCTCATACAGTATGCACACTTAGTCTTCTCTTATTTGGAACCTAGGGATGCATCGAAATATCTCTGATTCTCTCTTGGCTTCAAATTAGTGGCTTTGGGATCCTTCCCTTTGTGCTTCCCTATTTCTTGTGCATTGTTTGAGTCTTTCACTAAGAATGCTTAGTTATTGGAGGTCTTCATCACTCCCATTTGAACCAATTTATCTTTATCTTGTATTAAGGACTTGGAAAAATCATCAAGAAAAGGCATCTTCTGATTGGGGATGGAAGCTCTTTCGGAATGGAATGTAGAGACAAAGACAGAGTACTATGAGATAATCTTTCTCAGTACCGATAGAACTAGTTTCTCATATTTCCTCTCCAAACTGCATTGTTTAGATTGTAGTGCTAGTGACTTGAATTTTGTGATGAACTGCTGGATAGTTTTGAAACTACTGGGATACAATGCAATGAGGTCATTCTCCAATATGTTCCCTTGAATCTCATCATGTTTTTCTAAATGATGTTCAAGCTTCTCCCAATATTCTTTCAAAATCCTTAGTCCCTCGAGGTGGAACAAAAAATCCCAATAGATATGTGTGCATAGGAAGCTAAAGGCTTCATCCATCCAATTCAAGAACTTGTTCTTCTCAGGATGGTGATGGGGATCTATCTCTCTACCCATAGTCATCCTAAATAAGCCATTTTTGGGAAAGGATACTTGCATATCTTACCTACAATCAACATAGTTGAAGGGTGTAAGGATTCGAGGTGTAAGAGCTGAAGAATCCATCAATTTGTGTGATGAGAAGTCAATTCCTCAGCAAGCTATGTAGGTACTTGCAAGTAACTCTACAAAAACTAAAACCAATTTGAAATCATGTTAGAATCAATCCTTCCACCTCAACATGTACAAATTCTCAAGGTCTGTCACACCTACAAAGACTAGTTTGAATGAATCCAAACATAGCAAGGAAATTTTTACAGGAATGATGTGGAAACCTAGTTGTTTCTAGTGTACAGTGGAGATTGGACAGACTTGCTGCTAGCTCAAATAGGCTCTGATACTATGTTAAATTATTGAACCATGAATATACAGGAAGATGAACGAAAATAATGAGAAAATTTTGCAGTGGAATTATCAAGAAATGAACACTAAACAAAACAAGTTTGGGGCAAATGTGATTAGTATTTGTCAGTTAATTACAACATAATATCTATATTAATTCCATCGGTATACAATAGTGCTACATAAAGGAGAATTTGAATCATGTCGACAGGATTGTAATCTACGAACTCAATTTAACTGACTAGCTAACAAGGAGGGTCTAAATCACTACATGGGAGCCACAAGTCTAACTCCTTATGTCTAATTCAGTTCAACAATCAATTAAACTAGTTAAACTAGTTAAACTTATGAGGTAGGTGGAAAAAGGAGCCACTTCCCCATGCATCCATGCAAAACTGGTGCTAACTCAACTTAAATATGTTTAACTTAGTGTGATTGGAGGTTGAATCAACATAAAATACTTCCTACCAAAACAAACTGATGGAGGCTGCTAGTGGCACTCGAAGTGGGATCCTAGAATATAGGGATTGGTATCAAAGGACCATAAACTAATGGATGAAGATGCATTAAGTGGAATTTAACCTCTATATGTGTTCCCCATACTCTAGTGGTTGGTACCGATGGATCCACCCAATGGAACTAGTAGACCAAATCTCACTATTGGATCCAATGTCAATGGTGGACCCAATGGAACCAAACTTAAGTAAACGAATCCTAAGTTAGGTATGATTATCTAATAGACTATAAATGGACAACGAAGGATTATATAATCCTAATAGTAAGTTGTGGAGGTTCCAATATGCTATAGCAAGTTTGAGCCAATATTTAACTCATTCTGATGGAACAATAAATGGTTCATTCATATAGAACATTGAATGGAAGCATCAAGATATCATTTATGAACAATTTTTGGGGAAATCCAGGACTATCATCCAGTGTTTTTTTGAGAATATGCATGGAGTCAACTCCCATGACTCAAAGACAACCCTAAACTTTATGAACATTGAATTAAATTCCTAGCTCATAATCAAACATAGGTATCCCACTACTAGGATATTAGTAATCTTAATTAGGCCTACTCCTTAGCATCATGAATCAAGTCTAATGAAAGATTCAAAATATGGCATCAAATATTGAGATGGGATCAAATAATAAAAATATGATTTCAAGCTCCATGATTGTTCCCACTCTACCAGGAACAAGAGAATACCATAGAGAGCCTCCTAAAGTGATGCACTTATGCCTCAAGCTTGTGCGAAAAGAGAGTTGCACCCTTTAGGAAATTTAATTGAAATTGAGATAGTGTAAAATCTTCCTTCAAAAGGTGGATGAACGATATCTTTAAAAATACCATCATCATGCATGCTTTGAATCTTTTCCTTAATTTCCTCCTATGGGATATTGGAAAGAAATAAATCGTTGAATATTTAAGGACCAAGCATGAAATATGGAACATATATGGATTAAAATCAAAGGGGATATTATTGAAACGTTTCTCCTTCCACAATGAGATAAAGAGAATGGAACTTGTTGAGGGTAGGAATCAAGTATTCTTCAAATGATAGGATATAATATGAGGTTTCTCTCTTATAATTTCAATCAAAATTTAACCTATCACCTAAACCCCAACAAGTTTGTCCCCCCATTGAAGGGATTCATAAAACTAAATTTTGACAGGGAATCTCATGGAAATCTCTATCAAATGGATATGATGGAGTATTTACACATGACTAAGGGAATATTGAACGGATCTATGTAGGAGCTCTAGGCATCACGACCAATAATGTAGTTGATTTCTATGCCGTAATACAGGGTCTCCAAATATTTATTTGACATGGCCTCTCAAAATTTATTACAGAAGGAGATTCACAACTCATCATTAAAATGTTATGAAAATTCTATTATGGATCCTGAAATAATAAAATCCAAAAGAGATAGAGGATAGAGAAAATTATAGAATATCTATTTATATCTACCTAAAGACTCGACCCTCACTCCCTCACACATTTGTTGAACTTCCAATAAAGTGGTAGATCGAAAAGAAAATGAAGGTGATAAGTAGAGGTTGAGAGACAGAGATATAAATTGGAACCAACTTGATCCTTCAGTATTCCTAGAAGATTGCATCAATCTTTTATGTAAAATTCTTCCCCATATGAGGTGTTTGGGACACAAAAGGGCACCCACTCACTGCCATGTTAAACCCTGAAATTTACTACTCAAGGGCACCATTAGACTATTATGCTAGAGATCAAGGAACCATACACATAAATTTGTAAACACAAAGTCTACATTTCAACATATGTTCATTAACTGTAGTTATTATTATTAGTGTTAGTTACTAACACCCATAATTGGGGTGGGTGTTAAAGAAAATCCCGGTATTTAAGAGAATCCATCAAACCTATCCATGTACTCTACAATACTCCAATTAGGTGCAAATTGGAATCAATCTCCTCATAAACCTCCATCAATCTATCACACCTATCCTCCAATGGTCAACTGAAAGAAATATTGTTTAAAGTTAACAATGAAACATGGCTAGGATATCTCCTAGGAGTTATGTGCTCATTAAGTATTTGGTAACTCCTACAAGACATCAAGAGTCTTGAAGTTAAGAGCTCGGACATTATTGATTGTAATATCCCAAAAATTTGTAAAAATTTAAAATTTTTCATGTAACATAAGATGTTTGCATTCGTCACTACCTAGGGACCAATAACTGCTAACAGTAACTTTACATAGTAGTATTTAGATATGCACATTTGTAAATATTTTAGTTATGTATAATTATTTGTTTATATTCATACTTCTATGTTAATGATTTGAATTTAGTCGTTTATGTTTTTCGAAGGACAAGAAAAGAATATTTTGTATGAACTTGATACTGAGCGTGTTTTTTTTCTTTTTACTGTCTTATGACAATTAGGAAAGAAATTCAGTTTGGGATCGAGGCTTACTTACCTTATAGATAATGCAGTAAAGTGTTACTTCTTCTATAGGTTTTGAACAGGTAAACAGTTAAGGCGTTTTGTTACCAGTCTTTCCAGATCTAGAATAGCTTTCAGCTAGCATATAATAGAATGCTAGTTAAATTACTTGTTTATAGCTTAAGCAAAAAGAGAGGTATTGTTGATATTATTATTTACAATCTTCATAGATAATAGTAGTGAGTATTCTTCTAGCAAACTGAAATTGGCTTAATTATTCTTTTAACCATCATAACTGGCTTTTGTTTGTTAGGTTTTGTATCATTATATTTTTAATATAGAAATCTGGATACAACCTTAGGGAGGAGTATCTCATCTTAGCAGTTATCATATTGAAACTATTTTATGTCATAATATTTTCCAATATTATTGCTTTTACTGTTATTTTGAGTAAATCTGGAAAGATCTAAGGATCCGAGTAATAATATTGAGCATAATTATTCGAGGACTCATGTAGGAAATAGTACTATGATTTATAAGGTATTTTTAAACCAGTCTTAGCATTTAATGTTTATAGATGTATTAACACCACTTGTTTTATTCCAACAATAGAGTTATAACTCTTTATGTAGGGAAGGATGTATTAATGCTTATAAGAAGACTACTCTTATTTCATGTGTATACTTTCTCTTCTCATCAAATTTTACTAAATCAAATTATGAAATTCTAATACCTATGTTAGTATGCTAACTAGGCATATTTGTTATAACAGCTAGTAATGGATTTCACAGTTGATTTCCTTCGCTATAATTTTAATTAATAAATATCCATGATATAGATATTTTGCATTAAGTCTCTTATAATAATGCCAAGATTAGGGAATTCCATATTTGAATTATTATATATATGTTTACTATATTCGAAAACTATACTAAACCTTAATTTTTTTACTATCTAACTCCCATGTTTAGATTATTTGATAAATATACCTAAACCATGAATACCAATGAGGATAACAGGTAATATAGCATGGTATTAAAACATTTCTTGTCTACTATTACATGCAGGTTAAATAAGGTTTCAAACTATAGCTAAAGACCCACAAAAGGAAATATTTTACAAGCCACGCTTTGGCAAAATGAAGGTTAGGTTTTTGGGGTTTGACCATGTTAAATTTTCATATTCTTAGCTAATAAATTAGTATTTCATTTCATTTTCATAAAAAAAGCATATAAGCAGGATCACTGAAAGAAACAGAATCACAAGAACAACACAGATTTCTCCTGGGAAAACCTTAAAGGGAAAAACCCAGCAAAAGCTTCCTCAATATAGATGCCCCAAAAAGATAAAAGACAAAAGATAAAACCAACAAGGAGATCAAATCCTGATCC
>LPNX010976157.1:82719-95083 GCA_001517045.1 Pseudotsuga menziesii | reverse complement strand
CATCATCATTAATACTTTGACTTCTTCGATCAGCAACATCTTCAGCACTTTGACCTTTCGATCAGCAACATCATCTTCAGCACTTCAACCTTTCGATCAACAACATCATCTTCACCACTTTGACCTTTCGATCAGCAACATCATTTTGACCTTTCAATTAGCAACATCATCTTCAGCACTTTGACCTTTCAATCATCAACATCATCTTCAGCATTTTGACCTTTCGATCAGCAACATCATCTTCAGCACTTTGGCCTTTCGATCGGCAACAACATCATCATCATACTCTGATCTTTTGATCAGAAACATCATCATGAAAACATCATCATCATCAAAATATCATTATTATCAAAACATCAACATCATCAAAACATCAACATCATAATCATCAAGACATCAACATCATCAAAACATCAACATCATCATCATCAACATGATCCTTCCTTTCAAAATTACAGGATCAACATGTCTGTGGTACTCAAACGATCCTTCCTGTCGGAATTACGGGATTTAGGTATTTACGGAGTTATTAATGATACTTCCTTTAGGAATTATGGGATCAAGTCTTTATGGAGCTACTAACGATCCTTCCTTTCGGAATTACAGGATTTAGGTCTTTATGGAGTTACTAACGATCCTTCCTTTCGGAATTACGGGATCAACACATTTGTGGAACTGAGACAATCCTTCCTATTGGAATTATGGGATCAACACATCTGTGGAACTCAGGAAATCCGTCCTATTGGAATTACAGGATCAAGTCTTTACGGAGCTACCAACGATCCTTCCTTTCGGAATTACGGGATTTAATTCTTTACGGAGTTATTAACGATCCTTCCTTTTCTAATTATAGGATTTAAATCTTTACAGAGTTACTAACGATCCTTCCTTTCGGAATTATGGGATCAACACATTTGTGGAACTTAGACAATACTTCCTATTGGAATTATGGGATCAACACATCTGTGGAACTTAGACAATCCTTCCTATTGGAATTACGGCATCAAGTCAACGATCCTTCCTTTTGGAATTACAGGATTTAGGTCTTTATGGAGTTACTAACGATCCTTCCTTTCGGAATTACGGGATCAACACATATGTGGAACTTAGACAATCCTTCCTCTAGGAATTATGGGATCAACACATGTTCTCGAGTACCGAAGTCACCGTATCCGTTCTGAACCGAAGTTCAAGGATGATACAATCCTACCACCTTCTCGATGACCAAAGTTCACCGGATCCATTCTGAACCAAAGTCCAAGGATGATACAATCCTGCCACCTTCTCGATGATCAAAGTTCACTAGATCTGTTCTGAACTGAAGTCCAAGGATGATACAATCCTGCCACCTTCTTGATGACCGAAGTTCGCCATATCTGTTATGAACCGAAGTCGAAGGATGATATAATCCTGCCACCTTCTCGATGACCGAAGTTCACCAGATCCATTCTGAACCGAAGTCCAAGGATGATACAATCCTGCCACATTCTTAGGGACTAAAGCCTTCGAATACCATTCTGAACCGAAGTTCAAGGATGATGCAATCCCACTACATTCTCGAGGACCGAAGTCACTGGATCTATTCTAGACAGATGTCCCAGGATGATACAATCCCTCTTCATTCTCGAGGACCGAAGTATTTGGATCACTTTAGGGCAAGTGCCCAGGGATGATACAATCCCACAGCAACATCGCTACTCCCCCTTTCGAGGAAGGTCTTTCCGAACAACACCAAGCTTGTCTCAAAAGTGTTCGAACTTTACTCGAGATAGAGGCTTTGTCAGTACATCATCATCCAAACCATCATCATCTACATCTTCAGTATGTGAATAATGAACTATCACCGTCTGTATCTCTAGTATGTGAATACTGAAAGCATCATCATCTCTATATTTAGTATAGAAATATGGAATCACCATCATCTACATCTACAGTATGTAAATACTGAAACATCATCTATATCTTCAGTATGGGAATAGTGAAATCATCATCAGCTATATCTTCAGTATGGGAATACCAAAACATCATCATCTCTATATTCAGTATTGAAATATTGAATCACCATCATCTGCATCTCCACTAGTTTGTATAAAGACCGGATTTCTATGTGCTTTGATCTATCGTGGAATACTAGGTTCTCTGTCATCTATATACAACTTTGATTATCACATAGAATCACGGTAGTGTCCAACTCTAGGTTGAATAATCCTAGCATCGGATTTTGAAGCCATATGGCTTCACAACTAGTCGATCAAGCTGCTATATATTCTGCTTCAGCTGTGCTTAGAGCAACACTAGACTGCTTTCTGCTAAATCATGAAATCATAGAAGACCCAGACTATAACATCCACCTGAAGTACTTTTTCTATTTGAGATATTTCCAGCCCCAATATGCATCTGTGTGTCCATACAATCTATACTCATGGCTACCATCATAGTATAGACCCAAGTCTATAGTCTCTTTCAGATATCTCATCACATGTTTTGTAGCTACTAAGTGAACTCATCTTGGTTGAACAAGAAATTGACTTAAGGTGTTCACAGTAAAACAAATGTCTAGTCTGGTATTTGTTAAATACATCAATGACCCAACGATCTATCTGTACTGAGTCACATCCACTAATTCTGATGGGTCATCAGCTAACAACTTCATGTTCGAATCCATGGGAGTAGCCATGGCTTTGCATTCCAACATATTGAATCTTTTCAAAATCTCTACTTCATACTTTCCTTCTGAACTTTGCCATACTTCCAGACCTAGGAAATAATGCATTAACCCAAGGTCTTTTATCTCAAATTCTTCTACTAGTTTCTTCTCACTTTCCATGATTTGTTTCTCAGTCCCTGTCAAGAATAATTCATCCACATATAATAACAGGATGACAGGTTCATCTTCTACAACCTTGAGATAAAGGTTAGGATCAGCTCTACTCTTGGTAAAGCCCATGCTCGACAGGAAACTATCTATTCTTCCATACCAATTTCTAGGAGCTTACGTCAGGCCATAGACGGCCTTCTTCAACTTGCATACGTGCTTCCATCTATCTTCAACTTGAAATCCTTGTGACTATTTGATGTAAAACTCTTCCTCAATCATATCATTAAGGAAGGTTGTTTTCACATCCATCTAGTGTAAGTCCCACTTCATCATGGATGCAAGTGCCATGATAGCTCTAATCGAAGTATACCGTGCTACTGGTGCAAATTTCTCTTCATAGTCAATTTCCTCTTTCTGAGAGAAACCTCTGGCAACAAATATTGCTTTATACTTCTCAATACTTCTGTCAGCTGCATGCTTTATTTTGTATATCCATTTGGAGGATACTATACTCTTTCCTTTTGGTTTGGGAATTGTATCCCAAACACCATTCTAGTATTCTTTCAACATAACATCTTTCATGAGTTCATCTTGTCAGGTCATCAACATATCCTAGTCTTCTACATTCAACCTTGAAGGTTGGAACCCACTTTACTCTTGGTAAAGTCTTGATCCATCACAAATGATTCCATCATGTCGTACCATGTCGAACTCAGATATCTTCTATAGTCACTCCCCCTGAAGTGGAGTATCATCTTCCCTCTTCATTCTGTACAGGTGGTTCTATGCTTGATATATACTTATTAATAGAGTATGTCATGTCATAGTCTATTCTTTCTTAGGAAAATCATGAACCTTGCTTTGTACACTTGTTCTTGTAGATCCATATGGAATATATTACGTACTTCCCTTTATGTCTTGAAATCATATCATATACATCATTCCCCATGATCAATTGTTATTCTTTGATCATAGCTTCTTTCATAGAATTCTTTTCTTCATCTTGAGTTATCTCTCGTACCCATGGTGGTCTTCATCCTTCGAGGTGGATCTACCACTCTTTGAAACTCTTTCTTCCGTCATGGTTTCTCTAACCTTGGGAGCTTCAGATTTTATTGCAGTGAATCTTGAATTGTCATCACTTGTTCTTCGGAACAAGTCTCATCCTTCTTATAGGAGGTTGTACAGGACCTTTCCTACAATTCAAATGCACCAGCTACATGGTTAGAACTATTTCATAAAACATATGGATAACAACAAATTCTTATGCATCATGCAACTATTTAGCCAATACAACATTCATCCATATCTCACGGAAACTTTCTAGATGCCTTCCATCTCTATCATGACATCATTGAGATCGTGCACTAATCCAATATGTCAGCAAAGAGGTTTCATTCTAGATAAGTAGCAATGGAGAGATGTATAGCACCATGAGATACTTACCCATCACATGCATATTAGTAGTATACAATTGCTAATGCAAACAATCTATCATGCATAACACATTAACTGAATATAATCAAATGCATAAAAAAAAAATATCATTGAATACCTATCTTTTGTTTGTTTCGTGGGTAGATTCCTTCTTGATCATTTTTATTCATCATGAAATCATCATTTCTTATCCAAATGATAAGATGGATAAGGGGTTCTTTAGGAATTGAGTTCTTCACATTCCTCGTCACTTGAGGGATCTTCTTTGAATGGCAAGAGCTTGATCTTCAATTGCTCCCATCTTCTTCTTCTTAGAGTCAGCTAAAACTAATCACTTCCTTCTGGCACGCATTCCTTCCATGAATAAATCCCATGATCCTAGGAGGCCATTCAAGGTGGCTATCACCACTTCTGCATTCCTCACTTCTTCTTTTACCGCTTCAAGATGTTCTGCATTCTAGATCTTAACATTCTTTAACTGTTTTCTCAAAGCCATCTTCTGATTTATGTTCTTATCTTCAAATAGCTTGATCAAGGAATCAAACATTTTCGGTGTCTTTAGGGAAGACACTTTTGGTATAGGTTGATCCATTATTGAATCAACAATGATTTTCTTGGCCTTGATCAAGTTCTTCTTGTGTAAGGCTTTGAACCTCATCTCCTTCTGGAACTGGAACCTCTCTACTCATGTAGGTGTCCAATTCATTTTCTTCAGAGAGATAAAATACTTCCATGCTTGGAAGTTTTCAACTTTACCAAGATTATCATCAAGATGATGTGATAGATCAATTTGAAATGAGAACCTCAAAATCAAATAGCAAAATATTAGATCTTACCGATTTGAGGTGTCCATCCTGCTTCCAGAGCTGGTTGATTTAGGGTTTGTCAGAGAAAGCCTAATTTTCAAAACTTGGAATCTTTAAGATATGATTTTATAGAAATATATATCTCTTCAAATGGAGCTGTCAAATGTACTCCTTTTTTGAAAACAGGGGAGGGAAGCTCCCGGAACAGGAAGCCCTAGTTTTCCCATTTCTTCTGCAGAAAGGCATGTCACTGTTTCTGTGATATCTCCGAAATTACTACTCATATATGTCTGAAATTTCTCATTGAGGTAACCTCGCATATATCTGATCCAACAGGACAGGTTTCATTAGAATTGGTTTCACCAATTTGGATTTGTGATCCTTTTCCCAAGGTGACATGTTACAGGACTGTTCTGAACAGTGAAGTTGTACGGCCTTCCATGTGTCACTGTTTCATCTTATGGGTCTGAAATTTGGGACACAGAAATTAAATTCCATGAAATTTCTGGAACATATTCAATAATTCCATTTGGACCTCTGTAGCCCAACCTATAGCAATTTTCCCGAGGTGTCCTGTTTATGGATGAATTCTGGAAGAGGCTGGAACCCTAGCTTGGAGGGATCATATCTCTCAGAGTATAGCGAATATGAGGCTTAATTTTGGAAACAATGTACATCAGGATTGTATATTCATCCTCTGCAATTTTCAGCTCCTGAACCTTCTCCCGGATATAGATAATGTACCAAAACTTAGGAGTTTTAGTATTTAGGGTTTTTCTAGCTCAGGGTAAAACTAGGGTTTGAATTTCTTGAAGTTTCATCCAACAAAAAATATTGATCTAGGTCTCTAAAATTTGATTTTTATGAGAATAGAAATCCTATTCAAGGTGCACTCAAAAATTCCTCTTCAGCAAGAAGCCCTAATTTCTTCCAGGGAGAGAGAGAGAGGGCTATTTTGCCTTGTGAAAGCTGTCCTATTCAGGGTGGCTCTAATACCATGTTAAATTTTCATATTCTTAGCTAATACATCAGTATTTCATTTCATTTTCATAACAAAATCATATAAGGAGGTGTTGAGGCCTGGAAAATCGCAGGCGGCAACAGTAAGGGATTCTCCCCAATCAGTGTTCCCAACTATCCCGCTGACTGTTTGGTATAGGGAATCCATCCGGTTTGCGGTCCGGCTACCGTGAGTCAAGTAACAAAAAAAACAAAGCCTTACCGGTTGCGGCCTGGTCCACCGAGTTTTTGTATTTTAACTTAAGAGATGAAATGCACGTGCCTAACTAAGTGCAAGGTGATTAGACTGTGAGGTGCGGTCACGATGTGATGCGCAGGTTCTTACCTCTCATCTTAGACCCGCGGGAAACCAAATCATATACAATGAGAAAGAAACTAATTTTCTAATCTAACACTAGGGAGCGAGCCATCAATTTTAAGCGAGTAATTCATTTTTTTGCACATGCAGTATGAAGAGTTACAGTTAGCTGAAACTCCTTTCAAACACATGGACAATCACAAATATTTAACAACCAGGTAGCCAATTGTTGTATGAATACCATTATTACTCACATGGAAAGATCATGAAAATACCAAAGAACATTCAATAAGAACATAGGTTCAGGAAATTAAACATTCTCATAGTAAATGAACGCAGCTGAAAACGAAATAGTTCCTCTTCAACATCATTCATCGAAACGCATTGATACATTCCATTTCACTTTCTCCAACCAGGTAGAATTGCAGTTCCTTTTGCAAAATGAAGTAGTTCCTCTTACAAGAAAACATTTACAATTTTTTCCAGGGGAAAAAGCCCCTTTTCAGTCCGGCTTCCCCTTATTTAAAATACAACTCATGTCTTTTAGGCTGCCCTCAGCGTGTGACCTTTCAGCGTCCTTGACAATTCAGTTTCTTCTCTGGTCGTTGCGTTTTCCCAATCATTTTCCATAGGAATTTACCTTATGACTGTAACTGCTGAAACTGCCTCCTCGGTGTCTCTGTCATTCATTTGTTTTGTCCTTTTCTTCGCTCTAAATTGCTTTAGTGATCTATGGGATTCTCCCTGCAGACAACATTGGTGCATTATCCACTAAACTGAGATATTAGGCATTGAAAATTTCTAACCATAATGATAAATCCACATGGAGCTAGCCTGGTTCATCTGGGAAAGAACTCGCGGCGACATAAATCGGCGGTTGGGCGATACTTGGATCGGACGGGAAAAGACTCCTGCATCAAATGGGACAAGGCTTTCAGGAGCCGCAACAGTGGAGGAACATAAGAACCAGGTAAGTGACACCATGGGCGATAAAGGCAATCAGACGCCAGAGAGGAGTGTACCGGAGGCTAGATTGCTCTAGCACCCACAACGGCAGAGGGGGTAAAGGCTGAGCGACGTGGGCGGGAGAAAAGAGCAATGAGTCGGACGTCGGGTAAAACTCTAATCAGGAGCTAACTTTATCCTCCCAGCCGCAACGGTGGACAATTAGAAACTTAGGAGCAAGCGATCGAAACAAACGAATTGGGTGTCGGACGAGACTCCAATCCGGTGTAAAGTTTGATCAAGGAGCTGCAACGGCGGGTGAGATGAGACTCAGCATCTTCCGAAAGAGGCCCGATCCAAAGAGAAAACCAACACCGTTAAGGGTCAACTACAGCCAAAAACAATTCTTCTTTGCTAAGGCAAAAAATTCATGTTCTATGGGATTAAAACAGACCGCATGACTCAAACTAAACTGAACGAGGCAAACAAAATAGTGGGAATTCAACTTCAACACGAACAGATATGCTCAAGGGTGCAAAGCCTTTAACAATCAATCCACACAAAGATGATGAGGAGGGGTCCCAGAGTTTAAGTAAAATAAAATCGGGGAGAAAAAGTTGCGGCAGCAACAGGAGGATCACTGAAAGAAACAAAATCACAAGAACAACACAGATTTATCCTGGGAAAACCCTAAAGGGAAAAACCCAACAAAAGCTTCCTCAATATAGATGCCCCCAAAAGATAAAAGACAAAAGATAAAACCAGCAAGGAGATCAAATCCTGATCCTCCTCCTTCTCCAGCTACTCTTCTCTCCTCCACTAATGTGCTAGACAAGTGAGAGTGTGTGTTCCAAATGAGAGCTACACCTCTATTTATATTCATCCGTCCACTTCAATTAACTCATCTCAAATGTAGGCTCGAGTTGCACATGTAGGCTCAAGTAACCACACTGGGGTGCTAATGACCAACCTTTACAATTAGAGGGGACAACCTCATGACTCTTATTAGTTCTTCCGATTAGAAGCATCGGGGTACAAGATAATACAAGTGGTTCTCCCGATAGGACCATCGAGGACCACAAAAGATACATATAGAATATTCTTCGAAGTTACAATATTTCAACAAACCGAAGGCAATATAAAACGTTCTAAACCCTAAATTATTGCATTCTTCTTAGTCTTAAAAAGGCTGTTGTGAGTTTGTGAAAACGGCATGCTTGTGGCTGCGAAATTCACTATCAAAACTATCTCACTATCAACCTGCAAAATCCCTATGCCCTTTACAATTCTCCGCATCGAAGGTTTTGTACATTTATGATTGGGTTGAGCCACAATACCCTCGGACTAATGGGGTTTTTACCTCATGAGCATTGTTCTTTGCAAAACTGGTGAAGTCGATGCTTGAGGAGGTGAGCATGAATTTTAGGTTGTTGTGGAGTGGCATGACTCGTTAATTGTATTTTTTAATATTGGAGATAGAGGAAAACAAAGGACTTCACTGTCTGTTCACTAAGGAGGCATTTTTTTCTGCTTCGTCTTAGGTTTGGAAACTTGGGTTGTACTCAGTGAGCTGCATAAATCCTCTACAGTGCTTCTTTACAGCTCAATGCTCTTAGAAGGATAGTTGAGAGCTAGAAGTGAGCACTGTGTGCTTGCAATCTTCCTTACAATGGCCTCCTGAAACTTGTTGTCTGCAAAAGAAGTGGCTAGGGTTTTGAACTTATCTTTAAACAACAAAGTTAGAGGATATAATTCTAGGTGCAAAATTCCTTCTAATTTAGAATTAATGCATTATTCGAATTAGTTTTCTTTTGTTTATTATTAGAATAGTTCTAACCTCTTTCTTTTGTGTTTACACAATTGCACGATGTACTAAAAATGTTTGCCCAAGGTTTGAATTCGTAAGGAGAAGGGACTCCACCAAATCGATTTCCTGGTAAGCTTCGGTTTCACTGACGTTCTCCTACAATGGGTTAAAATGTTGATTTTTATTAATGGAGTTTGTAGAATTAAGGTCCTTCAGCTCGTCAGTGATGTACTGCAACGAAGATATTGGACTGGCCAGGGGCCGCTATATCATGATTGGTTTTTAGAAATTTTAAAGCCCTAGTGGTTGTTTTAGAAAATTTTGGAAGGGATTTCATAGCTGAGACACTGTTTAGTTTACTATGAAAACTATTCGTAGTGATTATACCCTTTTGAAACGGGATTTTAAGCCTTGATTTATAATGTAAAATTGCCATAGGGCCGAGACTATTTCTATTTAGTTTTTTTAGTTTTAAAGGTTTACTTCTAGCTTTAAGCCAATAATTTATAACTATGTTTTGATAATATAATTTTATACATACATATATATATATCTTGGTTTATGTATTTACTTTTGTTGGAAAATAACCTCTTGAAGGTTTGGAAATTAAGTAAAATCTTATTTATTTTGTTTTATTTAAATAAATTGTATTCTGAAGGTTTTTAACATTAGAGTATTTTTTTATAATAACTTAGTTATTACAAAACATAAATGAATTCTATAGAAAATGAAATAGAAAGAACTTATTGGATGAATAAATTCATACTTTTCTATAATCTCAACGATTGTAGATATGCTATTAGGTTTTTATTTTTTATTATTATTCATACTCATAGATGAAGTATGTAACTCCATACAGGCATCTAAATGATGCTTCAAGTTGCATATAATATATTTTAAATTTATTTAGTTGTGAAAAGAACAGTTCTTTTACATAAGTTATTTTACAACCCTAATTCTTCTTTAAATATCTACAGAGCTAGTATTTCATTTTTCTGTTAACCCTAGTTTGCATTCACTTAGATGAACTAATTGGGTAAATTTTTAACCTTGTATACTATTTTTGTTAATTTAAACTCAATCTTAATAGTTTCATGTTTCTGTATTATCTGTTTATGATTAACATATTAGATTTATACTATAAATTTTGGATTTACTGTGTAAATTGTTACATAGACTAGTGTGTAATAACTTAGCTCTTTCCTACCTATCTCTATTTAATTTTCTTAAATACTTCTAACTAAATGAAAAGTATAAAAGAAAACACATAACAATTTATACAAAGGATCATATAGGAAATAACAATTTCATCTGCTTACATACTTCATTCGAATTCTTTATTTGAAAATAAACTAGTTCATATGCATACATACTTCACTCGAATTCTTTATTTGAAAATAAATTCGAATTCTTTATTTGAAAGTAAACTAGTTCATATGCATACATACTTCACTCGAATTCTTTATTTGAAAATAAACTAGCCTACTGTACTAGAGTACTACCTTAATAAAGGTGTGAAAAAATATAGTTTAGGTATTTTCTTTCTATCTATCAATTTAATAGAAAATTCCTTGTACTCATATACCCTTATCTAGCTAGTTAAGAACTTACTAACTTTCATAGCATAAACATTTCTCCTAACAAACCCTAACAGAAATTAAGAACAAAAGTATACCATATCATTGACAAATCTTAAACTTTCCAGAGAACAGTAAATACTTAGATAGCTGAAATAAACAAGTAAAACTTGGAAGTATAGATGAGGTGAGAACAACTTAAGGAACCCGTTCCTCCCAACCAACTCCTGGAGAAGAGATGGACTGCAATTCTCAGGACCCCCGAGCTTGTCTCGTGGTCCACCTGGTACAAGTACTGGGTGAGAGATGTAGTCTAGGAATCCTCTGCAACTCCACTGAGTGTTCAGCAGTAAATAATTTCTTCCTGTAGCAGTATGAACTCAACTTAAAATAGCTGCACTAGTTCAGGTCTTCGACACTTTTCTACTCAATCTTACTTCAACTAGTCCCCTCCATCAAATTCTCTTGTCCACTTAATTCACTCAGAATGATCACAAATCTAGAATGAGCCGCCTCAACTTTCTTCAATCAGAAGTTTTATTAACATGCCTAAGTCTTTTGGGTAAGTTTTTACTTAATGAGCCACCTTCTCTTGTTCCACTTTCTTGGGAAATCATGACCACAAAAATAGGGAAGTTGCCACCTACAACAGCTAGAAGTAGTTTGAGGATGATGTCAAATGTCAATCTGCTCTCAACCCATCCTCCTCCATCAAGTGACCAGTAAAACACTCAATTAACAACTTCCCTAAGCTATTGTCTCATCTTTCATTTATTTATTAATAAAATATTATGCAATTACATTAAATTATACTTGACCCCACTTGGTCATTAATTACAAACTTTAACATAAAATATAACATAATGTTTCTTACAACATAAAAATGTTTTCCAAATTGGGGCATGTGACATTGATAATGTGAAGGCCAGTATTCTGGATAAGGAGGGAACTTAGCCAGATGAAAAGAGATTGATATTTGTAGGAAAACATCTTGAAGATGGGAGGACTCTGTCCAATTACAACATTCAAAAGGAATCTATGTTGCATCTTGGTATTCAGCTCCGTGGTGTTATGCAAATATTTGTAAAGACATTGATGGCTAAGATGATCACACTGGAGGTTGGGAGCTCTAATACGATTGATAATGTGAAGGATAAAATTCAAGACAAAGAAGGCATTCCTCCTGATCTACAAATGCTTATTTTTGTTGGAAAGAAGCTGGAAGATGGCCAAACACTTGTTGATTACAATATTCCAAAAAGGAATCTACCCTCCACCTTGCCTTGTGTCTGCGTGGTGGGTTTTGAAAACTTGTTTTTAGATATTGGTTTCATGTTTTGTAGGCTTTTAGATGTTGGTTTCATATTCTCTATTGTTATTAGATATTTCGCATGGAGAGGTAATGATTGTAGTTTTCAATCTTCTTTGATTTGTGTGTGAATAAAATTACTCTAAGAATTTCAATGATTCTAAATTTTCCATACTGTTTGTTACTTCACCATGGAGGTTTGAGTAGATAATTGTCAATATTTATCATGAAATGAGTACTTTTCTTGCAATCTCAAGTGATTATTTTCTGGAAACTTTTAATATGATGATGAAGGTTGTTTTGTTGTGTTGCTTTACCATGGAGGTTTGATTAGATAATTGTCAATA
>LPNX010976157.1:34223-56145 GCA_001517045.1 Pseudotsuga menziesii | reverse complement strand
CCCCCCCCCCCCCCCCCCCTTAAAATAAGCAGTGAATTAGGGAAAACAAGCTAACAACTTGAAAAAAATTTCTACAATTTGTAGCACTATGCAATAGCAAATGCAATATATTGGTTCTTATGCGCAGCACCATCCTGATGGCAAAGTGTCCTTAGACACACAACTTTATTAATGAAGAAGGAAAATAATTACACCATAGAGATGTGAGGGCTAAGTCCCGAAAGATTACCTCACATGGAAAACTCAATGGATTTAAATACCCGAAGAGTAACAACTAATTTACCATTACAGAAACTAAGGGACACCTCACATAATCACATGAGTGTGTAGATGCCTTTTTACATTTATTAAACTAAACTTCTAATTATTACATTTTGGATCATAATTCCTAACAATCCCCCCTTTGATACAAAAGTTCTTTTGAACAAATACCAAGTTCATTTCTAAAGTTATCAAATTTGGCCCTTCCAAGAGATTTTGTAAAAATATCTGCAGTTTGATCTTCTAATGGACAATACTTTGGCTTGATGATTTGTTTGACAACGAGAGCCTGAATGTAATGATACTTAGTATCCGCATGCTTAGTCTTTGAATGAAAGACAATATTTTTGGCTAACATGATTTCTGATTGATTATCAATAAATAATGAAGTTGCTTCTTTTTTATCAACTTTGAGGTCCTGCAAAATCCTTCTTAACCAAACTGTCTCACAAGCGGCTTCCCAAGCTGAAATATATTCTGCTTCTGCTGTAGAATTCGCAATTGTATCCTATTTTTTACAACTCCATGACACTGTATCTGATCCCATATTCATTAAGTAACCTAAACTAGATTCCATGTCATCAACATCTCTAGAAAAATCCACATCTGAATAGCCGACAAGCTTGAAATTTTTGTTTCTTTTAAACTCAAGTCCAAAATACTTTGTTTCTTGAAGATACCTTAACACCCTTTTTGCTGAATTCCAATGAATTCCTCTAGGTTCCTGCATATATCTGGAAATCATGTTGACTACATAAGATAGATCATGATGAGTATTCATCAAGTAAATGAAACATCCAATTAACTGTCGATATCCAATACAATTTACAAGTCCCCCCCTTCAAACTTAGAAATTTTTAAATTTTGCTCCATGGGAGTAATCGTTGGTTTACATTCCCCCATTCCAAACTTCTTCAATAATCCAGAAATGTACTTAGCTTGAGAAATAAATATGCTTCCTTCCTGCTACTTTACTTCAACTCCAAGATAGTAATGAAGTAATCCCAATTCTGTCATTTCAAAACCTGTTTGAATATGTTGCTTAACCTGAAATATATGATCATTATTGTTACCTGTTATGAGCAAATAATCAACGTACATAACCAATATGACTAAGTTTTTTTCCTGGATTTGAACATACAAAGTATCATCTGACTCACTACGAAGAAAACCAACTTTCTGTAGGTAGGAATCCATTTTTGCATACCAAGATCTGGGAGCCTATTTCAATCCATACAATTCCTTAACTAGTTTACAAACTTGATTTTCTTTCCCTGGAACCTCAAAACCAGGAGGTTGAGTCATATAAACATCCTCTTGCAAATCACCATTTAGAAATGCACTTTTTACATCCATTTGATGCACTTTCCATCCATTTTGTGCAGCTAAAGCTAGCACAATCCTGATAGTATTCCAGTTTGTCATTGGAGAAAACGTTTCCTCATGATCAATCCCTTCTTTATGAGCAAAACCCTTTTCCACCAATCTTTCCTTATATTTATCAATATCTCCATTTTCTTTGTACTTAATTCTGTAAACCCACTTACAACCAATGGGTTTAACATCATGTGGACAATCAACAATTTTCCAAGTCTGATTCTTCATTACTACATCATACTCACTTTGCATGGCCATTTTCCATTCATCATACTCAATTGCTTCATTAAAAGTAGCTGGTTTTTGAACCCATATTAGAACTCCTTGTACCTATTTTCCCTTTTTCATCAGACTTAACATCCTAAACTAACTTAGTTGCTCATTTTGGTTTCTTGTTTTCAATGTTAACTTGATTTGAATCATCCAAGTTAATTTGTGAAGAATTCAAGGTATCTTCAACCTATTTCAAGGTGTCTTCAACTTGTTCATCATCATGTACTTCTGCAGTGAGATCAAACCATTGTTCATTCCTTGTCTTGTTTAAGTGTTGCATCCTTAATTATTCCTTGGTTACTTTTTCCTCTAAGTGACTAGGTTGTTTTTCGACCTATTCTACACTTAAACTTTCTGTTTCATCAAAAATCACATCCCTGCTGACAATAAACTTTCCATCTAACAGAAGCCTATACCCATTTTTCTCATTGGAATAACCAATCAACATGCTCTTAACACTTCTAGACTCTAACTTCTTTCACTTTTATTTTGGGACAAGTGCATAACAAACTGAACCAAAAACTCTCAAATTTTTGACCATAGGTTTGAATCCATACCAAGCCTCAAAAGGAGTTATTCCATCAAGTGATGACGAAGGAGATCGATTCCTCAAATAAACTGTTGTATGAACTGCTTCAGCCCAATAACATGAACTCAACCCTTTGAAAAATAACATTGCTCTCGCCATGCCCAATAAATTCTGATTCATCCTTTCTAATACTCCATTTTGTTGTGGAGTATAAAAATTGGTCAATTGTCTTTTAATCCCTTTTTCCTAACAATAAGTCAAAAAATTATTTGATGTAAACTCACCATTGTTATCAGTTCTCAAAGTAGCAATCTTTTCTTTTGTCGTTGTTTCAACCAAATTTTGAAATGACTGAAACTTTTCAAACACTTCTGAATTTTCCTTCAAAAAATACACCCAAACCATTCTGCTAAAATCATCAATAAACAACAAAAAATATTTACAACCACCAAGTGAAGTTTCCAAAGGACCACAAACATCACTATGAACAAGTTGTAATCTCCTTGTTTCTCTCCAAGTGCTTTTTGAAAAATCTATCCTTCTTTGTTTGCCATAAATGAAAGCTTCACACTTTGCATTTTCCTTCCGAAAAGTAGGAAACCCCTTTACCATTCCCTATTTTTGAAGCTGTACAAGACTATCAACATTCAAGTGCCAAAAAATGAATGTGCCACAATCTGATAGGTGAAACCGCAATTTCAACTAAACCGGCAAACTCCTTCAAATGTTCCTTTGATATAGGAATGAAAATGTTCCTTTGATATAGGAATGAATGTTCCCTTCATCCTAAGAAGCTTTATGTCTTCATAACCTGTCATAACTGTTTTGTATGCATATGTTTTTGAATTAACCAAAAGGATACCATCTTCCATTACAATTTGATGTCCTAATTGGTGAATGACAACTAAAGACAACAATTTTTTCTTAAATGTAGGCACATACCAAACATTAGAAATCAATCTTTCTCCAATTCCTGGCAAGTCAACCTTGACTGTTCCTTTTCCCTATGGTAAATGAATAGAATCATCTGCATGTAAAATTGAATTTAAATGACAATATTCATAACTCCAAAAGAAATCTTTCCTGTATGTCATATGCTGAGTAGCCCATGTATCCATAATCCAAGCATCTTCAAAATCATTTTTGAAAAAATAAGAAGACTGAACAAATTTCGTTGATTTCAACTGATGAAATTCAACAAAATCCATTGATTCTGATTGTCCAACTGCTGTAAATACATAATCACAATTTTCACTATCTCCTGCATGAGCATAATGTGCCGCTAATGAAGATTATTTAGATTCTCTTTCTTTTAGAATTTTTTCAAATGAAACTCCAAAGTCTGAAGCATAATGTCCAACTCTATTACAACGAAAACATGTGACCTGTTTATTACCTCTTCCTCTTCCAGACTCTTGTAGGTTTTCCGAACCTCTTCCTCTTCCAGAAAATTGTGATTGTGTACTTTATGATTATTTAGAACCTCTTCCTTGATTTCTTCCTCTTCCTCTTCCGTGGCCTCTTCCTCTTCCAAAACCCTGACCACGACCTCTGTTTGAATTCTAAAAATCTTTCTGATCATTTCCCTTTTGATGATTACCTAAAAACTGTTTGCTAGTACTTACGACCAAAACATCTTCTCCTGCTTGCTTTGTTTTAGCAAAAGTTTTGTCATGTGTGGCAAGTAATTCACTTAGTTCATCAAAAGAAATTTTATCCAATTTATTTGTAATCTGTAAAGTTTCCAAAAAATGCTTACATGTCTCAAGCAATCATGCGATCAAAATGGTCACCATCATGTTGTCCTCAATAAGTTACCAAAACCAGCTCTTGAAATTTCTTGTTTGATATTTTTCAATCTAGAAATGTACTCCATGACATCACCTCCTGAAGACAATTTTTGTTGAAACAACTTCAATTGAAGATCGATTTTCTTAGCTTCACTCTAAGAATCAAATAAATCTTTCAATGTCTTCCAAGCTGACCATGCATCAGAACTATTTTCAATATGCACATAAATATCATCAGAAATAGTACTGTGAATCAATGCTAAGGCCTTCTCATCTTTTAGTTCCCATTTTGCAAGTTGATCAGGATTAGTTGGTTTGGTAGGCTGAGCATTATAGACACCCTTCCACAATTCATTGTAAATAAGAGTGCTTTGAATATGACAACTCTAAACTTTATAATTTTTCGATCCTTCCAACTTGTCAAATTCATTAAAAAGACTTACAACTTTAGACATTGTAAAAAATAAATAAACACCTTGTAACTCTAGAAGATGTGTATTATGCAAACCTTATAGCTCCAAGAATTAAAAAAAGAAATCACCTTATGTCACTAGAATAAACAATCACCTTATATCACCAATAGAAGATTTTATGCAAAAATATCACCACCAACATGAAAAGAAAATTACTCATCAACAAGAGTCACCATGAAAGAAATATTGCAAGAAACACCACACACCATGCAAAATAAAGCTATAGGGGATTTTCCTTGACCCACTTATAGCCTCAAGAAAAAAAATTGATAGAGATTCACTTTTCTCTAATCAAACCTTGAGTGAAAATACAAGTACTCCTTATGACACCAACAATGCTCCTTATTACTCCAATGCCAAGTAAAAAATTACACCTTATCACTCCAAAAAATAACAAATCTTTATAGGTGAATTGAACAGATACAAGATTGTTGAGTGGGAGGTCACAAGATCCAATCCCATCAACTCCAAAAGTAACCTTTTATTTAAGTTTTATTTCTCCACCTTTTTCTTCTTAATATAAAAAATCTCCAAAAATAAAAATGAATAATAAATTACCTTATCTCTCCAAAACAACTTATTCACGTTTCAAAATATTAGATAAATCTTGAATTAAATGAAAAGTGAAAAACTTATACAAGATTGTGAACTCTTCTATCTCTAGGCTAGAGTTTTGCTAGTTCTTTTCAACATTGGTTTTCTCTCTTCAATGCTTGCTGGTTTTCTCTCTTCAACGTTGGTTTTTTCTCTTCAATGCCTACTGGTTTTCTCTCTTCAATGTCTGTTGGTTTTCTCTCTTCAACGCTGATTTTCTCTCTTCAATGCCTACTGGTTTTCTCCCTTCAATGTTGGTTTTCTCTCTTCAATGCCTACTGGTTCGGACATATCTATCCCAACACCGTCTATGCTATCTCTCTCAATGAGTGAGCACAATAAGAATGATTTTTATTTTTTAAACAACAACCTTTTTTTTTTTTTCAATGTGGTTCATGCGCCGGCTTGACCGACGGGCTACATCCATGAAATAATTTATGGCGGACCCACCCGAAGGGGCCTCACACCCGCGGCCACTGCATGCCTAACCCCAATAGAGTCGATGAGAATGGATCCCGCGACCTCACATGCTGGGAGGCCTAACTACAAGTACTCGACCGATTGAGCTAACTCTTGGGGCTTTTTTAAACAAGAACTTATACGTGTCTTCCTTTTTTTTTAAATTCTCTTCCACAAAATTTTTAAATAACCTTGTCTTAAAAAAAAAAAATTTTACTCTCTCCAAGTAAAATATTAAAAAAAAAAACTGAGTCTATAAAAAATATTTTCTGCAGAGATTCGTTTTTAGCCCAAAAGAATAGGAAGCATTAATCTTTTCGTCATAGATTCTTTTTTTTATCCCAAAAGAATAGGAAGCATTAACTTATGGTCAAAATTTCTCTATTCCAAAACCTTGAAAGTCACCTTCTTCAAACAACCTTTAGCACCTTCCAAGCAAGTTCCAACCAGACCAAGCTTTAACCGCATGCTCTGATACCACTTTGACAAAGTGTCCTTAGACACATAACTTTATTAATGAAGAAGGAAAATAATTACATCACAGAGATGTGAGGGCTAAGTCCTGAAAGATTACCTCACATGGAAAACTTGATGGATTTAAATATCCAAAGAGTAAAAACTAATTTACCGTTACAAAAACTATCTAAGGGACACCTCACATAATCACGTGAGTGTGCAGATGCCCTTTACATTTATTAAAATAAACTTCCAATTATTACATTTTGGATCATAATTCCTAACACCGGAGACTGTGGATGCCATTGAACCTCTCCAAAGTAAATGATTATGTCTAGAGTAATTTTCCTCTTTAGAAGAATAAGAATATGCTCAAATGAATCAGGAACATAGACAACTGCAAGATGAATACTTGACCCATGTAGAGAAACTGAGATCAACTAATGAGAGAGAAAAAGTTCTTGAGTATTTGAACCATGTGAGGAAAAACCAAGAAACTAATAGATTTCAGCCTTGAACATCAAACCATGTGAGGTAAAATCAGCTCCAAGTGTTAGGAGCAAGTTTCCAGGAGAATGCAGAATGTATCATCTTTACTAGTTCTGTGAGGAGATGAGCATGTGAGCAAATAGGAAGGTAGAGAATCCCTGTGACTGTCGAGAGTGAATGCTTGAGCTCCATAATCTGATATATGTTCAAAAATAACCAATGATTTAAAAAATATAATATCAACCAAATTATGAGGGAAAGATGACATCAAATCCCCAGCAACAATTTTGAAAGAGAATTTTGGTACTTTATTTTTCACACCAAAATTGATGAGAATATATACAAGTATTACTGGAGACTCTTGAAGCTTAAAACTTGAACCAAATAAGGTCATATCAGATCCAAATAATGTCATACAATATCCTAGAGTGTGGAACAAATCCAAGTGCTCCACCAAGATGGTAGATGCATAATTTTCTCCTTCTTCAAAACTATGAGTATTGGTGCATTCAATCATGCAGGAATTTCCTAGAAGCTCTAGATCAATGCGAGTGAATGGATCACTCCTAAAATATGATATTTCTTCCAAAATATACAAATTATTACTTATATGTACACCAAAAGCAATATTAGAGAGAGATAAATCAAATTCCTCTTTATTTTCTAAAGCAATCACTAGTGAATTATGCACACAATTTAAAATAGAAGAATCACTGGAGAATGTTTGCTTAGAATGGAAGGAGAGTTTTTCTTCAATAACAAAGATTCAAATGTATTCTTCTGGATCAACTATATGAGAATATGACATATCATATATCTCATAAACTTCTAGAGTAGCAAAAGAAGGAGTCACTCCAAGGAGACTTTATTCAATTTGAATTGATTATGTTGAATATTTTTCTTCTTCTTCATCTTGAACAAATCACCTTTATTGCAAGAGAGGGCATGTAGAGTACATTGTTGAAATCATAATGTTGGATTTTAATAGAACCTCTCCCATCATCTAGGATTTGGGATTCATCTCCCATATTAGTGCTAGGTCCTATTGATAGAGTGAGAGTGGTGAGGGATTCCTTGGAGGAAGCCATGTGGTTGAATGCTCCAGATTCTATCAAGTAATACTTTGATGGATTGAGGGCTTCTTTCAAAGAAAGGAACCTCTCATATTATTCAGTATTCTATCCAGCATCAAACATACCTAGACCTTGTGGAAGGGAAATATTTTTTTGTTCAAGGAGTGTAGTCAACTGGTCGAGGGTCTTCTTCATGCACTAGATTTCTGTATGAAAACCCCTCATACAGTATGCACACTTAGTCTTCTCTTATCTAGAACCCGGGGATGCATCGAAATATCTCTGATTCTCTCTTGGCTTCAAATTAGTGGTTTTGGGATCCTTCCCTTTGTGCTTCCCTATTTCTTGTGCATTGTTTGAGTCTTTCACTAAGAATGCTTAGTTATTGGAGGTCTTCATCACTCCCATTTGAACCAATTTATCTTTCTCTTGTATTAAGGACTTGGAAAAATGATCAAGAAAATGCATCTTCTGATTGGGGATGGAAGCTCTTTCGGAATGGAATGTAGAGACAAAGACAGAGTACTAAGAGCTAAGCTTTCTCAGTACCGATAGAACTAGTTTCTCATATTTCCTCTCCAAACTACATTGTTTACATTGTAGTGCTAGTGACTTGAATTTTGTGATGAACTACTGGATAGTTTTGAAACTACTGGGATACAATGCAATGAGTTCATTCTCCAATATGTGCCCTTGAATCTCATCATGTTTTTCTAAATGATGTTCAAGCTTCTCCCAATATTCTTTTGAAATCCTTAGTCCCTCGAGGTGGAACAAAAAATCCCAATAGATATGTGTGCATAGGAAGCTGAAGGCTTCATCCATCCAATTCAAGAACTTGTTCTTCTCAGGAGGGTGATGGGGATCTATCTCTCTGCCCATAGTCATCCTAAATAATCCATTTTTGGGAAAGGATACTTGCATATCTTACCTACAATCAACATAGTTGAAGGGTGTAAGGATTCGAGGTGTAAGAGTTGAAGAATCCATCAATTTGTGTGATGAGCAGTCAATTCCTCAGCAAGCTATGTAGGTACTTGCAAGTAACTCTACAAAAACTAAAACCAATTTGAAATCATGTTAGAATCAATCCTTCCACCTCAACATTTACAAATTCTCAAGGTCTGTCACACCTACAAAGACTAGTTTGAATGAATCCAAACATAGCAAGAAAATTTTTACAGGAATGATGTGGAAACCTAGTTGCTTCTAGTGTACAGTGGAGATTGGATAGACTTGCTGCTATCTCAAATAGGATCTGATACTATGTTAAATTATTGAACCATGAATATACAGGAAGATGGATGAAAATAATGAGAAAATTTTGCAGTGGAATTATCAAGAAAATGAACACTAAACAAAACAAGTTTGGGGTAAATGTGATTAGTATTTGTCAGTTAATTACAACATAATCTCTATATTAATTCCATCAGTATACAACAGTGCTACATAAAGGAGAATTTGAATCATGTCGACGGGATTGTAATCTACAAACTCAATCTAACTGACTAGCTAACAAGGAGTGTCTAAATCACTACATGGGAGCCACTAGTCTAACTCCTTATGTCTAATTCAGTTCGACAATCAATTAAACTAGTTAAAATAGTTAAACTTATGAGGTAGGTGGAAAAAGGAGCCACTTCCCCATGAATCCATGCAAAACTAGTGCTAACTCAACTTAAATATGTTTAACTTAGTGTGATTGGAGGTTGAATCAACATAAAATACTTCCTACCAAAACAAACTGATGGAGGCTGCTAGTGGCACTCGAAGTGGGATCCTAGAATATAGTGATTGGTATCAAAGGACCATAAAATAATGGATGAAGATGCATTAAGTGGCATATAACCTCTATATGTGTTCCCCATACTCTAGTGGTTGGTACCGATGGACCCACCCAATGGAACTAGTAGACCAAATCTCACTATTGGATCCAATGTCAATGGTGGACCCAATGGAACCAAACTTAAGTAAATGAATCCTAAGTTAGGTATGATTATCTAATAGACTATAAATGGACAACGAAGGATTATATAATCCTAATAGTAAGTTGTGGAGGTGCCAATATGCTCTAGCAAGTTTGAGCCAATATTTAACTCATTCCGATGGAACAATAAATGGTTCATTCATATAGAACATTGAATGGAAGCATCAAGATATCATTTATGAACAATTTTTGGGGAAATCCAGGACTATCATCCAGTGTTTTTTTGAGAATATGCATGGAGTCAACTCCCATGACTCAAAGACAACCCTAAACTTTATGAACATTGAATTAAATTCCTAGCTCATAATCAGACATAGGTATCCCACTACTAGGATATTAGTAATCTTAATTAGGCCTACTCCTTAGCATCATGAATCAAGTCTAATGAAAGATTCAAAATATGGCATCAAATATTGAGATGGGATCAAATAATAAAAATATGATTTCAAGCTCCATGATTGTTCCCACTCTACCAGGAACAAGAGAATACCATAGAGCACCTCCTAAAGTGATGCAATTATGCCTCAAGCTTGTGCGACAAGAGAGTTGCACCCTTTAGGAAATTTAATTGAAATTGAGATAGTGTAAAATATTCCTTCGAAAGGTGCATGAATGATATCTTTAAAAGTACCATCGTCATGCATGCTTTGAATCTCTTCCTTAATTTCCTCCTATGGGATATTGGAAAGAAATAAATCGTTGAATATTTAAGGACCAAGCATGAAATATGGAACATATATGGATTAAAATCAAAGGGGATATTATTGAAACATTTCTCCTTCCACAATGAGATAAAGAGGATGGAACTTGTTGAGGGTAGGAATCAAGTATTCTTCAAATGATAGGATATAATATGAGGTTTCTCCCTTATAATTTCAATCAAAATTTAACCTATCACCTAAACACCAACAAGTTTGTCCCCCCATTGAAGGGATTCATAAAACTAAATTTTGACAGGGAATCTCATGGAAATCTCTATCAAATGGATATGATGGAGTATTTACACATGACTAAGGGAATATTGAACGGATCTATGCAGGAGCTCTAGGCATCACGACCAATAATGTAGTTGATCTCTATGCTGTAATGCAGGGTCTCCAAATATTTATTTGACATGGCCTCTCAAAATTTATTACAGAAGGAGATTCACAACTCATCATTCAAATGTTATGAAAATTCTATTATGGATCCTGAAATAATAAAATCCAAAAGAGATAGAGGATAGAGAAAATTATAGAATATCTATTTATGTCTACCTAAAGACTCGACCCTCACTCCCTCACACATTTGTTGAACTTCCAATAAAGTGGTAGATTGAAAAGAAAATGAAGGTGATAAGTAGAGGTTGAGAGACATAGATATAAATTGGAACCAACTTGATCCTTCAGTATTCCTAGAAGATTGCATCAATCTTTTATGTAAAATTCTTCCCCATATGAGGTGTTTGGGACACAAAAGGGCACCCACTCACTGCCATGTTAAACCCTCAAATTTACTACTCAAGGGCACCATTAGACTATTATGCTAGAGATCAAGGAACCATACACATAAATTTGTAAACACAAAGTCTACATTTCAACATATGTTCATTAACTGTAGTTATTATTATTAGTGTTAGTTACTAACACCCATAATTGGGGTGGGTGTTAAAGAAAATCCCAGTATTTAAGAGAATCCATCAAACCTATCCATGTACTCTACAATACTCCAATTAGGTGTAAATTGGAATCAATCTCCTCATAAACCTCCATCAATCTATCACACCTATCCTCCAATGGTCAACTGAAAGGAATATTGTTTAAAGTTAACAATGAAACATGGCTAGGATATCTCCTAGGATTTATGTGCTCATTAAGTATTTGGTAACTCCTACAAGACATCAAGAGTCTTGAAGTTAAGAGCTCGGACATTATTGATTGTAATATCCCAA
This sequence comes from Pseudotsuga menziesii, assembly GCA_001517045.1. Taxonomy (NCBI): domain Eukaryota; kingdom Viridiplantae; phylum Streptophyta; class Pinopsida; order Pinales; family Pinaceae; genus Pseudotsuga; species Pseudotsuga menziesii. The sequence goes on along the minus strand of LPNX010976157.1, from coordinate 44,454 downwards.
AAATTTGTAAAAATTTAAAAATTTTCATGTCACATAAGATGTTTGCATTCGTCACTACCTAGGGACCAATAACTGCTAATAGTAACTTTAAATAGTAGTATTTAGATATGCACATTTGTAAATCTTTTAGTTATGTATAATTATTTGTTTATATTCATACTTCTATGTTAATGATTTGAATTTAGTCGTTTATGTTTTTCGAAGGACAAGAAAAGAATATTTTGTATGAACTTGATACTGAGTGTGTTTTTTTTCTTTTTACTGTCTTATGACAATTAGGAAAGAAATTTAGTTTGGGATCGAGGCTTACTTAGCTTATAGATAATGCAGTAACGTGTTACTTCTACTATAGGTTCTGAACAGGTAAACAGTTAAGGCGTTTTGTTACCAGTCTTTCCAGATCTAGAATAGCTTTCAGCTAGCATATAATAGAATGCTAGTTAAATTACTTGTTTATAGCTTAAGCAAAAAGAGAGGTATTGTTGATATTATTATTTACAATCTTCATAGATAATAGTAGTGAGTATTCTTCTAGCAAACTGAAATTGGCTTAATTATTCTTTTAACCATCGTAACTGGATTTTGTTTGTTAGGTTTTGTATCATTATATTTTTAATATAGAAATATGGATACAACCTTAGGGAGGAGTATCTCATCGTAGCAGTTATCATATTGAAACTATTTTATGTCATAATATTTTCCAATATTATTGCTTTTACTGTTATTTTGAGTAAATATGGAAAGATCTAAGGATCTGAGTAAGAATATTGAGCATAATTATTTGAGGACTCATGTAGGAAATAGTACTATGATTTATAAGGTATTTTTAAACCATTCTTAGCACTTAATGTTTATAGATGTATTAACACCACTTGTTTTATTCCAACAATAGAGTTATAACTCTTTATGTAGGGAAGGATGTATTAATGCTTATAAGAAGACTACTCTTATTTCATGTGTATACTTTCTCTTCTCATCAAATTTTACTAAATCAAATTATGAAATTCTAATACCTATGTTAGTATGCTAACTAGGCATATTTGTTATAACAGCTAGTAATGGATTTCACAGTTCATTTCTTTTGCTATAATTTTAATTAATAAATATCCATGATATAGATATTTTGCATTAAGTCTCTTATAATAATGCCAAGATTAGGGAATTCCATATTTGAATTATTATATATATATTTACTATATTCGAAAACTATACTAAACCTTAATTTTTTTTACTATCTAACTCCCATGTTTAGATTATTTGATAAATATACCTAAACCATGAATACCAATGAGGATAACAGGTAATATAGCATGGTATTAAAACATTTCTTGTCTACTATTACATGCAGGTTAAATAAGATTTCAAACTATAGCTAAAGACCCACAAAAGGAAATATTTTACAAGCCACGCATTGGCAAAATGAAGGTTAGGTTTTTGGGGTTTGACCATGTTAAATTTTCATATGCTTAGCTAATACATCAGTATTTCATTTCATTTTCATAACAAAAGCATATAAGCAGGATCACTGAAAGAAACAGAATCACAAGAACAACACAGATTTATCCTGGGAAAACCTTAAAGGGAAAAACCCAGCAAAAGCTTCCTCAACATAGATGCCCCAAAAAGATAAAAGACAAAAGATAAAACCAACAAGGAGATCAAAGCCTGATCCTCCTCCTTCTCCAGCTACTCTTCTCTCCTCCACTAATGTGCTAGACAAGTGAGAGTGTGTGTTCCAAATGAGGAGAGCTACACCTCTATTTATATTCATCCATTCACTTCAATTAACTCATCTGACATGTAGGCTCGAGTTAATCATGTAGGATCGAGTTAATCATGTAGGCTCAAGTAACCACACTAGGGTGCTAATGAACCACCTTTACAATTAGAGGGGACAACCTCATGACTCTTATTAGTTCTTCAAATTAGAAGCATCGGGGTACAAGATAATACAAGTGGTTCTCCCAGTAGGACCATTGGGGACCACAACAGATACATATAGAATATTCTTTGAAGTTACAATATTTCAACACTCCCCCTTAACGAGAAGGGTATTCTACAACAACATCAACAACAACAATAGTAGGAGAGAGATAGAGGACATCATCAGCATCATCAGGGTAACACATCTATAAATCATTGGAAGCTTTTCAACATTATGTAGTATTCATATTCAATCTTCAATCTTCATCATCATTAATAATTTGACTTCTTCGATCAGCAACATCTTCAGCACTTTGACGTTTCGATTAGCAACATCATCTTCAGCACTTCAACCTTTCGATCAGCAACATCATCTTCACCACTTTGACCTTTCGATCAGCAACATCATTCTGACCTTTCGATTAGAAACATCATCTTCAGCACTTTGACCTTTCGATCAGCAACATCATCTTCAGCATTTTGACCTTTCTATCAGCAACATCATCTTCAGCACTTTGGCCTTTCGATCGGCAAGAACATCATCATCATACTCTGATCTTTTGATCAGAAACATCATCATGAAAACATCAACATCATCAAAATATCATTATTATCAAAACATCAACATCATCAAAACATCAACATCATCATCATCAAGACATCAACATCATCAAAACATCAACATCATCATCATCAACATGATCCTTCCTTTCAAAATTACAGGATCAACATGTTTGTGGTACTCAAACGATCCTTCCTATTGGAATTACGGGATTTAGGTCTTTACGGAGTTACTAATGATCCTTCCTTTAGGAATTATGGGATCAAGTCTTTATGGAGCTACTAACGATCCTTCCTTTCAGAATTACGGGATTTAGGTCTTTATGGAGTTACTAACGATCCTTCCTTTCGGAATTACGGGATCAACACATTTGTGGAACTCAGACAATCCTTCCTATTGGAATTATGGGATCAACACATCTGTGGAACTCAGGAAATCCTTCCTATTGGAATTACAGGATCAAGTCTTTACGGAGCTACCAACGATCCTTCCTTTCAGAATTACGGGATTTAAGTCTTTATGGAGTTACTAACGATCCTTCCTTTTCGAATTACAGGATTTAAATCTTTACAAAGTTACTAATGATCCTTCCTTTCGGAATTACGGGATCAACACATTTGTGGAACTTAGACAATCCTTCCTATTGGAATTATGGGATCAACACATCTGTGGAGCTTAGACAATCCTTCCTATTGGAATTACGGGATCAAGTCAACGATCCTTCCTTTTGGAATTATGGGATTTAGGTCTTTATGGAGTTACTAACGATCCTTCCTTTCGGAATTATGGGATCAACACATATGTGGAACTCAGACAATCCTTCCTCTAGAAATTATGGGATCAACACATGTTCTCGAGTACCGAAGTCACCGGATCCGTTCTGAACCGAAGTTCAAGGATGATACAATCCTACCACCTTCTCAATGACCGAAGTTCACTGGATCCATTCTGAACCAAAGTCCAAGGATGATACAATCCTGCCACCTTCTCAATGACCGAAGTTCACTAGATCTGTTCTGAACTGAAGTCTAAGGATGATACAATCTTGCCACCTTCTTGATGACCGAAGTTCACCAGATCCGTTCTAAACCGAAGTCCAGGGATGATATAATCCTGCCACCTTCTCGATGACCGAAGTTCACTGGATCCATTCTGAACCGAAGTCCAAGGATGATACAATCCTGCCACATTCTTAGGGACTGAAGCCTTCGAATACCATTCTGAACCGAAGTTCAAGGATGATGCAATCCCACTACATTCTCAAGGACCGAAGTCACCGGATCTATTCTGGAAAGATGTCCCAGGATGATACAATCCCTCTTCATTCTTGAGGACCGAAGTCTCTAGATCACTTTAGTGCAAGTGCCCAGGGATGATACAATCCCACAGCAACATCGCTACTCCCCCTTTCGAGGAAGGTCTTTCCGAACAACACCAAGCTTGTCTCAAAAGAGTTCGAGCTTTACTCGAGATAGAGGCTTTGTCAGTACATCATCATCCAAACCATCATCATCAACATCTTCAGTATGTGAATACTAAACTATCACCATCTGTATCTCCAGTATGTGAATACTGAAAGCATCATCATCTCTATATTTAGTATAGAAATATGGAATCACCATCATCTGCATCTACAGTATGTAAATACTGAAACATCATCTATATCTTCAGTATGGGAATAGTGAAATCATCATCAGCTATATCTTCAGTATGGGAATAGTAAAACATCATCATCTCTATATTCAGTATTGAAATATTGAATCACCATCATCTACATCTACACTAGTTTGTAGAAAGACCGGATTTCTATGTGCTTCGATCTATCATGGAATACTGGGTTCTCTGTCATCTATATACAAATTTGATTATCACATAGAATCACGGTAGTGTCCAACTCTAGGTTGAATAATCCTGGCATCAGCTTTTGAATCCATATGGCTTCACAACTAGCAGAGCAAGCTGCTATATATTCTACTTCAGCTGTGCTTAGAGCAACACTAGACTGCTTTCTTCTAAATCATGAAATCATAGCAGACCCAGACTATAACATCCACCTGAATTACTTTTTCTATCTGAGATATTTACAGCCCCAATATGCATCTGTGTGTCCATACAATCTATACTCATGGCTACCATCATAGTATAGACCCAAGTCTATAGTCTCTTTCAGATATCTCATCACATGTTTTGTAGCTACTAAGTGAACTCGTCTTGGTTGAACAAGAAATTGACTTAAGGTGTTCACAGTAAAACAAATGTCTAGTCTGGTATTTGTTAAATACATCAATGACCCAACGATCTGTCTATACTGAGTCACATCCACTAATTATGATGGGTCATCAGCTAACAACTTCATGTTCGAATCCATGGGAGTAGCCATGGCTTTGCATTCCAACATATTGAATCTTTTCAAAATCTCTACTTCATACTTTCCTTCTGAACTTTGCCATACTTCCAGACCTAGGAAATAATGCATTAACCCAAGGTCTTTTATCTCAAATTCTTCTACTAGTTTCTTCTCGCTTTCCATGATTTGTTTCTCATTCCCTGTCAAGAATAAGTCATCCACATATAATAACAGGATGACAAGTTCATCTTCTACAACCTTGAGATAAAGGTTAGGATCAGCTCTACTCTTGGTAAAGCCCATGCTCTACAGGAAACTATCTATTCTTCCATACCAAGTTCTAGGAGCTTGCGTCAGGCCATAGAGGGCCTTCTTCAACTTGCATACGTGCTTCCATCTGTCTTCAACTTCAAATCCTTGTGACTATTTGATGTAAAACTCTTCCTCAGTCATATCATTAAGGAAGTTTGTATTCACATCCATCTAGTGTAAGTCCCACTTCATCATGGATGCAATAGCCATGATAGCTCTAATCGAAGTATACCGTGCTACTGGTGCAAATGTCTCTTCATAGTCAATTTTCTCTTTCTGAGAGAAACCTCTGGCAACAAATATTGCTTTATACTTCTCAATACTTCCGTCAGCTGCAAGCTTTATTTTGTATATCCATTTGGAGGATACTATACTGTTTCCTTTTGGTTTGGGAATTGTATCCCAAACGCCATTCTAGTATTCTTTCAACATAACATCTTTCATGAGTTCATCTTGTCAGGTCGTCAGCATATCCTAGTCTTCTGCATTCAACCTTGAAGGTTGGAACCCACTTTACTCTTGGTAAAGTCTTGATCCATCACAAAGCTATCCATCATGTCGTACCATGTCGAACTCAGATATCCTCTGTAGTCACTCCCCCTGAAGTGGAGTATCATCTTCCCTCTTCATTCTGTACAGGTGGTTCTATGCTTGATATATACTTATTAATAGAGTATGTCATGTCATAGTCTATTCTTTCTTAGGAAAATCATGAACCTTGCTTTGTACACTTTTTCTTGTAGATCCATATGGAATATATTACGTACTTCCCTTTATGTCTTGAAATCATATCATATACATCATTCCCCATGATCAATTGTTATTCTTTGATCATAGCTTCTTTCATAGAATTATTTTCGTCATCTTGAGTTATCTCTCGTACCCATGGTGGTCTTCATCCTTCGAGGTGGATCTACCACTCTCTGAAACTCTTTCTTCCGTCATGGTGTCTCTGACCCTGGGAGCTTCGGATTTTATTGCAGTGAATCTTGAATTGTCATCACTTGTTCTTCGAAACAAATCTCATCCTTCTTATAGGAGGTTGTACAGGACCTTTCCTACAATTCAAATGCACCGGCTGCATGGTTATAACTATTTCATAAAACATATGGATAACAACAAATTCTTATGCATCATGCAACTATTTAGCCAATACAACATTCATCCATATCTCACGGAAACTTTCTAGATTCCTTCCATCTCTATCATGACATCATTGAGATCGTGCACTAATCCAATATGTCAGCAAAGAGGTTTCATTCTAGATAAGTAGCAATGGAGAGATGTATAGCACCATGAGATACTTACCCATCACATGCATATTAGTAGTATACAACCGCTAATGCAAACAATCTATCATGCATAACACATTAACTGAATATAATCAAATGCATAACAAAAAAATATCATTGAATACTTATCTTTTGTTTGTTTCATGGGTAGATTCCTTCTTGATCATTTTGCTTCATCATGAAATCATCATTTCTTATCCAAATGATAATATGGATAAGGGGTTCTTTAGGAATTGAGTTCTTCACATTCCTCGTCGCTTGAGGGATCTTCTTTGAATGGCAAGAGCTTGATCTTCAATTACTCCCATCTTCTTCTTCTTAGAGTCAGCTAAACGTAATCACTTCCTTCTGGCACGCATTCCTTCCATGAATGAATCCCATGATCCTGGGAGGCCATTCAAGGTGGATATCACCACTTCTCCATTCTTCACTTCTTCTTTTACTGCTTCAAGATGTTCTGCATTCTAGATCTTAACATTATTTAACTATTTTCTCAAAGCCATCTTCTGATTTATGTTCTTATCTTCAAATAGCTTGATCAAGGAATCAAACATGTTCGGTGTCTTTAGGGAAGACACTTTTGGTACAGGTTGATCCATTATTGAATCAACAATGATTTTCTTGGGCTTGATCAAGTTCTTCTTGTGTAAGGCTTTGAACCTCATCTCCTTCTGGAACTGGAACCTCTCTACTCATGTAGGTGTCCAATTCATTTTCTTCAGAGAGATAAAATACTTCCATGCTTGGAAGTTTTCAACTTTACCAAGATTATCATCAAGCTGATGTGATAGATCACTTTGAAATGAGGACCTCAAAAGCAAATAGCAAAATATTAGATCTTACCGATTTGAGGTGTCTGTCCTGCTTCCAGAGCTGATTGATTTAGGGTTTGTCAGAGAAACCCTAATTTTCAAAACTTGGAATCTTTAAGATATGATTTTATAGAAATATATATCTCTTCAAATGGAGCTGTCCAATGTACTCCTTTTCTGAAAACAGTGGAGGGAAGCTCCCAGAACAGGAAGCCCTAGTTTTCCCATTTCTTCTGCAGAAATGCCTGTCACTGTTTCTGTGATATCTCCGAAATTACTGCTCCTATATGTCTGAAATTTATCATTGAGGTAACCTCGCATATATCTGATCCAACAGGATAGGTTTCATCAGAATTGGTTTCACCAATTTGGATTTGTGATCCTTTTCCCAAAGTGACCTGTTACAGGACTGTTCTGAATAGTGAAGTTGTACGGCCTTCCATGTGTCACTGTTTCATCTTATGGGTCTGAAATTTGGGACACATAAATTAAAGTCCATGAAATTTTTGGAACATATTCATTAATTCCATTTGGACCTCTGTATCCAAACCTATAGCAATTTTCCCTAGGTGTCCTGTTTATAGATGAATTCTGGAAGAGGCTGGAACCCTAACTTGGAGGGATCATATCTCCTAGAGTATAGCGAATATGAGGCTTAATTTTGGAAACAATGTACATCAGGATTGTCTATTCATCCTCTGCAATTTTCAGCTCCTGAACCTTCTCCAATGTCAGGATATAGCGAATGTACCAAAACTTAGGAGTTTTAGTATTTAGGGTTTTTCTAACTCGGGGTAAAACTAGGGTTTGAATTTCTCAGAGTTTCATCCAACAAAAAATATTGATCTAGGTCTCTAAAATTTGATTTTTATGAGAATATAAATCCTATTCAAGGTGCACTCAAAAATTCCTCTTCAGCAAGAAGCCCTAATTTCTTTCGGGGAGAGAGAGAGAGGGCTATTTTGCCTTGTGAAAGCTATCCTATTCAGGGTGTCTCTAATACCATGTTAAATTTTTATATGCTTAGCTAATACATCATTATTTCATTTCATTTTCATAACAAAAGCATATAAGGAGGATCACTGAAAGAAACAAAATCACAAGAACAACACAGATTTATCCTGGGAAAACCCTAAAGGGAAAAACCCGGCAAAAGCTTCCTCAATATAGATGCCCCAAAAAGATAAAAGACAAAATATAAAACCAGCAAGGAGATCAAAGCCTGATCCTCCTCCTTCTCCAGCTACTCTTATCTCCTCCACTAATGTGCTAGACAAGTGAGAGTGTGTGTTCCAAATGAGGAGAGCTACACCTCTATTTATATTCATCCGTCCACTTCAATTAACTCATCTGAAATGTAGGCTTGAGTTGCACATGTAGGCTCAAGTAACCACACTGGGGTGCTAATAACCAACCTTTACAATTAGAGGGGACAACCTCATGACTCTTATTAGTTCTTCCGATTAGAAGCATCGGGGTACAAGATAATACAAGTGGTTCTCCCGGTAGGACCATCGAGGACCACAAAAGATACATATAGAATATTCTTCGAAGTTACAATATTTCAACAGACTGAAGGCAATATAAAACGTTCTAAACCCTAAATTATTGCATTCTTCTTAGTCTTAAAAAGGCTGTTGTGAGTTTGTGAAAGCGGCATGCTTGTGGCTGCGAAATTCACTATCAAAACTAGCTCACTCTCAACCTGCAAACTCCCTATGCCCTTTACAATTCTCTGCATCGAAGGCTTTGTACGTTTATGATTGGGTTGAGCCACAATACCCTCGGACTAATGGGGTTTTTACCTCGTGAGCATTGTTCTTTGCAAAACTGGTGAAGTCGATGCTTGAGGAGGTGAGCATGAATTTTAGGTTGTTGTGGAGTGGCATGACTCGTTAATTGTATTTTTTAATATTGGAGATAGAGGAAAACAAAGGACTTCACTGTCCGTTCAGTAAGGAGGCATTTTTTTCTGCTTCGTCTTAGGTTTGGAAACTCGAGTTGTACTCAGTGAGCTGCATAAATCCTCTACAGTGCTTCTTTACAGCTCAATGCTCTTAGAAGGATAGTTGAGAGCTGGAAGTGAGCACTGTGTGCTTGCAATCTTCCTTACAATGGCCTCCCGAAACTTGTTGTCTACGAAAGAAGTGGCTAGGGTTTTGAACTTATCTTTAAACAACAAAGTTAGAGGATATAATTCTAGGTGCAAAATTCCTTCTAATTTAGAATTAATGGATTATTCGAATTAGTTTTCTTTTGTTTATTATTAGAATAGTTCTAACCTCTTTCTTTTGTGTTTACACCTTTGCACGATGTACTAAAAATGTTTTCCTGAGGTTCGAATTCGTAAGGAGAAGGGACTCCACCAAATCGATTTCCTGGTAAGCTTCGGTTTCACTGGCGTTCTCCTACAATGGGTTAAAATGTTGATTTTTATTAATGGAGTTTGTAGAATTAAGGTCCTTCAGCTCGTCTGTGATGTACTGCAACGAAGATATTGGACTGGCCAGGGGCCGCTATATCATGATTGGTTTTTAGAAATTTTAAAGCCCTAGTGGCTGTTTTAGCAAAGTTTGGAAGGGATGTCATAGCTGAGACACTGTTTAGTTTACTGTGAAAAACTATTCGTAGTGATTATACCCTTTTGAAACGGGATTTTAAGCCTTGATTTATAATGTAAAAATGCCATAGGGCTGAGACTGTTTCTATTTAGTTTTTTTAGTTTTAAAGGTTTACTTCTAGCTTTAAGCTGATAATTTATAACTACGTTTTGATAATATAATTTTATACATATATATATCTTGGTTTCTGTATTTACTTTTGTTGGAAAATAACCTCTTGAAGGTTTGGAAATTAAGTAAAATCTTATTTATTTTGTTTTATTTAAGTAAATTGTATTCTGAAGGTTTTTAATAGTAGAGTATTTTTTTATAATGACTTAGTTATTACAAAACAGAAATGAAGTCTATAGAAAATGAAAAAG
>LPNX010976157.1:20735-32490 GCA_001517045.1 Pseudotsuga menziesii | reverse complement strand
CTTAGATCAATAGCAATAGTTTAGATCGATATCGTAGTCAGTTAGCTGTAACATTTAATATTTGGTTGCATTTTTTTTTAGTTACATGTGAATGGTCGCTTATTTATGTATAATAGTGCATGAATGTCTTTTTTATTTATTGATATTGGAGATATTAAGATATGTTATGTACTTGGGTGAGAGTGTTTTTTGTGATTTTATTTTAAAATTAAAGAATATATTTATTGTTATTTTGGGTTATTTTGAGAGTGAAATTTTAAAATTAAGGTTTTTATTATAATTTGGGTGTATTGTATTAGGAGCAAAAGAGGTATTGTTTTTGGTATTTCATTTAGAGGTTGTTGCTAATCTTTCATTCAAAGGCATTTTGGATTCTAGGTTTTCATGTTAATATAAATTTTGATATTTTGTTAATTGTTATTGGTCCAAAAAAAAATCATTTCAAGGAAAACACAATGTTTGGTGGTAGTTTTTCTTATATATAAAAAAAGAATTGAAATGCATATGAATTATTGAAATTGTTAAAGAGCCAAATTCTATGTTTTACTACATTGCATAAGTATGAGACAAGTGTCCTATTTAGATTGATTTTATGGCAATCATTCGAAATTCAAAATTAACAATACTAAAACTATTTAAATTGATTCTATAGTAAGTTATTCATTCAAAATAAGTAATTATAAATTAAATAAATTTAAAATTTAAAAAATAGCATGAATAAATCATGGTTGAATTCATTTAACTATAAGAATGTAAGATAGAAAAAATAGAATATAATAAATAGGTGATAACTTATGAATGAATAACTAGTAGATTCCTCATAAATAGATAAGGAACAGATCATAAAAAATAACATAAAAATGAAGAAGTGATAACATATAACCAAACATAGATAGATGGTAGTTTAACCTATTTAAATGGTAGTTGAGACATTCCCTTTAGCATACACCCACAAATAAGACATGCATCCATTCTCACGGATCAATATTATCTAGGGTTTTAAGCAACTCTATTAATAAGAGTCTCCTTTTCTCTTTTGAGTTCAGGGTAAGTGTAACACAAGGCCATCTTGTTATTATTAATTTTTTTTGTTCTTCTATGTCATATTAATTACTTTAGCCTATATATGATGGTAACTTTGGTTATGCCACAAAGACAAGAGGCAAAGAGTAGCATCAAATGTAAATGCAAGGGTAGATCTTAACTTTTTCAATGGTAGCCGAGACATTCCCTTTAGCATACATCCACAAATAAGACATGCATCCATTCTCACGGATCAATATTATCTAGGGGTTTTAAGCAACTCTATTATTAAGAGTCTCCTTCTCTTTTGAGTTCCGGGTAAGTGTAACACAAGGCCATCAGAGTTTGCAAGTCAACAGCCTTTGACCTTGTATTAGTTGCCAAACACCAAAAAATTAAAATCTGTTTTCTAAAGTTAAAGTTTAGAGTTTGCAAAAAAACATTTTAAATTTTAATAAAAATATTTGGATTTGCTATACACCAAAAAATTAAAATCTGTTTTCTAAAGTTAAAGTTTAGAGTTTGCAAAAAAATATTTTAAATTTTAATAAAAATATTTGGATTTGCTATTTTGTAAAGTTCTGATTGGCCAATCAGGAATGATGTCATTCTTGGAGTTTGGTATCTGGTTTTCACTTGACACATGCCAATGATGACATCAGCATAATCGATCCTTGGCAAACGATCTGCGGAATCGGTGCTCGTTTCCCCTCTCTCCTCGCAGCAATGCTTATTACATTATTCAACAACTGGCGCTCGTTTAAACTGGCGCTCGTTTAAACTGGATTCTTCTGAGGACCACCGACGATCCCTGTGACGACCACCCGTTGGCGCCGCCGTTACGGTGGCGGTGCTTTTCTTTCGCAGAGGGTGTGACGTGCCGGCAATGGCTGCATCTCGCGGCAACGGATCATATTCATCGCTGTCTTGTTGCTTGCGCTTCGCTGTCATCTGCCTGACGGACGACACGGAAGGGAGCCTTGAACCCGCTTTTTGCTGCTCACGTTTCCCGATCTTCTTGAACTGAATACCGTAGGAATTATACAGAGACTGCAAGGATCAAAATCCACGCGTTAGTGCCTGCAATCCATGAAAATTGACGAGATCAAGCAAACAAAAAAAACAAGAAACTTCACAAAAAACAAAAAACTGACTAACCTTAGGTCCGTCTGGGCCGTTTCTCCACAGCGGCGTTCTATTTGTTTTGCATTCCGCGCACGTCCTGGCAACTGCTGCATCTAGAAATTCAGCATCCATTGCTCCAGTTTTAACCAAGCGATTTTCTCCAATCTGGCAGAAATTTAAAAGGAAGTTACATAACAGAACCTAAAAACCATCTATTTACCGAAACAGAGAGACAAAGAAAATAATGAAAATACATGTGAATGTACCGACATGTAAAAACCTCCTGAGCGACTGTAGACTTTCTTTGGCGCTACTTTTCTTTCCAGACTTTTCTTGTTGCAGAGGAAAAATATTAACAGACTTCCGGGGCTTATTCCTTGGCATCATAAGGCATATGCATCTGCATGCGGATGGATAAAGCACGGTGAATTTCGCTTCCATACGGCAGATCTTTTTCAGAAGCCGCTAAATTTCGCTCGCAATTATTACTGCCGGTGCCGGATCTAACAGAAGAAACCCTAATAGTCGACTTAATTCTGTCTTTTATCTCCAAACTAGACCTAAAGCTCTCACTTGAATGCCAGAAAATTCTGCTACCAAAACCTTCAGGCTGTAATGTACGCAACGAGTCCTGCGTTTGCTCGTCCTCAGTTTTTGCTCGTCCTCAGTTTCCTCCATCTTCTTCAACCAGAACTTCTTGTAATGGTTGTGACCGTGCATCTGCCGTGGACATAAGGCTCCTCTCAGCATCTTGATAATAATCTTCTTATGATTATAGCAAAGTTACGTTACTTACTTACTGGATCTCCGTTAGAAATGATAATTACACTGCAGAATACTGTGCATCCTCATCCTTTCCCGGTTTGCTCGGCGATAACGCATGTGATTTCTGCCATCCGATCGAAGCCATATGACCATTTTTTGCACTGAAAAGAATTTCTTTTGTTCTTCTGCCTTAGAGATCAAAGTGTGAATTTCATTCCGGTCGATTTTGGAAGAAAACGACCGCAAACAAATCAAATCGTGGAGTTTCCTGCATCCAAGGCGGTCAGGTGAAAATAATGAAAGTAAAACAGAGAGCCGCAAAGCATCTGCATGCGAAGGCCGCCAGAAAAGTGACGTGTGGAACAAATGTAGCGGAAGGGCATAGGTGGGTGCAAATCTATAGCCACTTAGGTCGGCGATTCGCCAAAGCCGTGCACAAATATGGAGGTCGGCCTATCACCACCATCACCACCGACTTGCTTTTTCTTAGAGAATGACACTCACACTATTAACCGAACGGAAGAACGATTGGGTAGCCAGCGAGATCCGAACAGAGAATCTCTAAATAGCAAACAAAATAATAAGAAACCTAGAGCTTTTGCTTTGGAGTGTTGAACGAATATGGACCGTCCATATTGTTTTTCTTGCGCGACACGATAGCTCCCGTACGGTTGTGGAACCACGCTTGTTCACCAAGAAAACCCCGCTGACAGTTTAGGAACTGTCGTGTCAGTTATTAATGTCCATTTTTAGTAATTATCTATTTTTTAATTATTAATCATTTAATATAGGAAATTTTTATTCGATTTATTAAATACAACAGAATATTTCTATCTGGGAACTTTTAATGGTGGGAGACCCTGTCGATTTATGGTGTAGACAAAAATATTTTAATTTTGATTAAACTTAATGCACGTTTGGCCTTTTCTTTTATAGCAGGGACGCAGCATCGACTGTTCGGAAAAGGAGGATGAGTAGTATAAGTCTTGAAATTCAGGGTTAAATAATCACAAATGGTTGAAATGTAAGTTTTTTTTTAATAAATCTTTTAAATCCTTTCGACCATTTATAGATACATCCATTTGTATTTTTTTACAACGTAAACCAATGATTTTAATTAAAAATTTAATTTAAATAAAAAATTAAAATCTTAACAGTTTATATTGTTATAATTTTTTGTTATTAAAATAATAATGAAACCTAAATGAATTTGATTGTGTTTATAGAGATATTGAATTTGTAAAGCATAACAATTATTTGATCGTGGAGCGAGGGTTTCATGGCTATCGAACGAGGGTTTCAGGGCTATTCCTGAATCCGCTACTGGGTATATTGAACTAGGGTGTTGTGGGGATGGCCGTTACACAGGTCTGGTGTTATTTTTATTCTGATTTTGTGTATTGGGGTTTGTTCATTGTGCCTTTTTTTTCGGTTATCTCCGACTGCCTTGTCTCCTTGCTACCCATGCCTGTGTTTTGATTCTCATGTGGTATGTCTTGGGTTTATGAGACGGCCCGAACCCTCTGTCAATATCAACGGCTGGAGTCCCTCCTCTATGCAGAGGAATAGTACCAACCAGCATAAACAAGCGGGAAGTTTTTCTTATTCATAGTTGGTTTTTGGCAATGAGGACTATAATGGTTTCTGATTTGTGGGGTTGACTTAATCTTTTTGTGGTCGTTCGTGCTGTATTTCTCCACCTGGCTTTCAGAACTTTCTGCCTGATTCTGCCATTGGATAGCCGTTTTTGTTATTTGTTCTTTTCTTTCGCTTTATGCGATGTGTGCAATGATGGTATCCTAGATATCCAACTCGTGACTATATGCATGAGGACTGACTTTTTCCTGTCTAGTCCTCTCCGGGGTGGCCAAGCGTTTTGTATACTTGTGCCTGTCGTTATCTGCATGTCTTTGATGTGGGGTGAGGAGGGTTTCTAGAGGCCGGGTTTTCCGTGTTTTTCTGATTGTATTTTACCCTTACTAGGTTTTCACCGGAGTTAGGGGACTCCCTTTCGTCATTGTATTTGGGGTTTCTGGTTGTGGATTCCTGACTCGGGTTTTTTCTCTAGGGTTTGGTAACCCTGTACGTTTTGTGGGTTGTTGCCGTGACTCGCCATTTGTTTCCCCGTTATACATCATGCTGGATACATTGGGGGGGCTGGCATCTACATCAGCCGATCTTTATGCTGACCGTCACAGGCGACGTAGGAGGTCGAAAACACTCAAGGCAAGGGATGGAAAGTTGAACTTTGTGGTAAGTAGAGATATATACATAGACCGGATAGAAGCCTTATGCTCACGAGCGCTTATCGGGAGGCTCGAATTCGCATCAATGGATAAGAAACAGTGGATTGAATGGGTAGCGGAGAGGTGGAAGCCGCTCATAAATTACGTGCCTGCCATTAGCCTCCTGGTCAGAGGGTGGATTGTGTTTGTATTTATGGAGGATGGGCATGCCTCTACTATACTGAACAGACCGTGGAGGGTGGGCAAAGGATCCCTTGTACTTGACAGGTGGCATGTGCATTTCAACCCGGCGAGGGAAAGGATAAAAAAGAGACACCTATGGGCACTTTTACCAGGGCTGCCCTTTCCACTATGGAACCGTGCTATCCTTATGGGTATTGGAAATACTATCGGCCGCTTCATTGCTATCGATGAAGACTTCATGAATGTATACGACAAAACGATCGCGAAGATTTTAGTGGAACTTGATACATCTATCGGGTTGCCTGCGGACATTGATATACATTGTGATGAGTCCATTATCCCCCAGCGTATTGATTACCAGGGTGTACCATTCCGATGTAGCTGCTGTCGTGAAATAGGACACTTGAGAAGAAGCTGTCCTTCTTTGCGCCTTTCCTCACGCTCTTCGGTTACAAGCCCTCCACAGGAGGATCCTTTATCACCCTGTTCGACGCCGGGAATGAATATGGTAAGAAAATCTTCGATTCTTCCATTATCTTCTTTCGATAATTTGAAGGATGCTTATGTGTTGTTCGATGATGCATACGAATCTGAGATTGCATATTTGGATTCATTCGCTAAGGAGGCCGCTCCTTTGTTGTCTCCTTTCTTGGGTAACCCGCCTACTGAGGTTGTTCTTGTGGGGGATAATAGAACTAATGTGGTACCTGCTGATCCCTCTTCTCCTCCTGTGTTGGATGTACACGATGGGGTTGATACTTCTGTTATGTCATCTGTTGCACTCTCTTTCTCGCCTGTGAACGTTGTGGATGAGGGTGTTGTCTTGCCACCTTTGGCGACCACTGTTTTAGCCGAGGTTGTTGATGCTGGTTTGCCACCTTTTGCTCCCTTTCCCCCGCCTGTGGAGGCTCTTACCACAATAGTTGTGAGTACAGACTATTCACCCATAGAAACATCTCTCACGCCTATGGAGGCACCTTCTGGCGATTTTATTGGTATTGACATGCCTCTTCTTACACACTTATTGCCTCACTTTGATCCGAGGGAGCTCTCACCCACTCCTTCATTGATTGAACCCTTGGCTCTCTCCGATTGTTCACCTGCTCAAACCATCGTCATTCATAGCAGGGTTGCTGATGTTCGTCTGAAGGATGATCCTAGGCAGTCCTCGGGGCTGGATGATAACCATACCCGACCCCTTTTCTCACCTGATGATTTCCCTCCACTCGTTCCCTCGGGTTTACCATCCTCCTCTTCACCCCATAGCCCGACTAATGCTCCATCCTTTTCTGATCCAGCTCTCCACAAAACACTGAACATCTTTTCGGATAAGTCTCCCCTATCACCTTTGGTCCTTCCACTTGATTCCATCCGGTTTGACAATGTCACTATCAGAAGGAAAAAAGAAAAAAGGATCCTATGACGGTCTTACCAGATTCTACTGCACCTGCACCACACACTCCTTTTTCTACCCGTCTGAAGAATGCGGCACATCGGTCTACCTCCTCAAACCCTAGGGTCCTTAGAGCATTGACCCCACCACGTTTGGAGACATAATGCGTATTCTGACACTGAATGTTCGTGGGTTGGGAGGTTCAGCCAAACAGAAAAGCCTCCGCAGTTTGTTTAAAACCCTATCCCCGGATATGGTTCTCTTACAGGAAACAATGACCAGCACTTACTCGGCACTCTTTGCTTTCTCCAAACTTTGCCTTGGGTGGGAATTTTGTGCCCTCGACTCTACGGGTCTCTCGGGGGGCCTCCTCGCTGGATGGAACCCGCTTGTACTTAGATGCAAAGCTTATCACACACTAGCGGGCATTTTGCTAAAAGTCTCGATGCGGGGGTGGTCATTGCCTTTTTCCATTCTCAATGTCTATGGCCCTTACTTGAACCGAGAGTCTTTTTGGAATGCTGTTGCTTCGGGAGGAATCCTCTCTACACCGAACCTTATCCTTGTGGGAGACCTAAACTTTACTTTGAGTGCCTCCGAAATTTGGGGTACAAAGGCACAACCTGATCCATTGGGGCCTTCCCTCTCCTCCCTTCTCTCTGCTCATCATTTAGTGCATATTGCTCCTTCATGTGCTGGCCCTACCTGGCGAAATGGTAGATCGGGGGAGGATGGTATATTTAAAAGATTGGATCGTTTTCTACTTTCTGAACAACTCATTGACTTCTTGCCTAGACATCGGGTGTGGACACATAGATGCGGTATATCTGACCATTTTCCTGTTCTGCTTGATTGGGGGGAGCCTCCGGGACCATGCCTCTACCCCTTCAAGTTTAATCATTCTTGGCTTGGATATGAGGGTTTTTGTGACATGATTCATCTTTCTTGGTCTGCTCCCCTACTGGATAATTCACTGGATGCTATGATTGATTTCTCTTATCAGCTTCGCCTATTAAAAGATAAGGTGAGAGTTTGGACTAAGTGGGAGTCCCAAATATTGAAGGTTAATTCATCATTGCTGGTTGATGAGATAAATTCCCTACTCCATATGTCACAATCTTCGATTTTGGCCCATGATCTTCAATGCAAGTTAAATGAATTAAAAGCAGAATATAATAAGCTCCTGGAACATGATGTTAACTCAGCCAAACTACAGAGCAGAGTCACATGGGAAAAATTTGGGGATGCCAACACCAAATATTTCCATGCTGTGGCTTCTGCTCAAAAGAACCAGAATGCCATTTGGTGTTTACAAGACGTCAATGGTGCCTGGATTTTGAACGATCAGGGCTTAAAAGAACTGGGGGTTGGTCATTTTAAAGAGATTTTTGCGGATGATGGATTGACCAACCTTTCTGCGCAGCTGAAATTTATTCGTCTCTTTCCTTCCTATCTCTCGGGGGATGACCATCATGCATTTACCGATCCGGTCTCCCTTTCGGAGATTGAGGGGGCACTAAAGACTTTTAAAAAAGATAAAGACCCTGGTCCCGATGGTTGGACGGTCGAGTTTTATTTAAACTTTTATGATCTGCTGAGTCCTTCTTTACTTAACCTGGTGGAAACCTCTTGTCTTCTGGGAAGGGTTGCTCCTACTATAAACTCCACCTTTATCGCACTTATTCCTAAAGTTGACCACCCTACTTGTTTTGGGGATTTTCGGCCTATCTCATTATGCAATCTGTGCTATAAACTGATCTCAAAAGTGGCGACAATGTGACTAAAGCCCTTTTTGGACTCCTTCATCTCTCCCCAGCAGTTTGGCTTCTTAAAGAACCGCCTGATTCATGGGCCTGTTTCCATTACACAGGAAGTTCTCCACTCTGTTAAGCTCATGAAAAAATCAGCTCTCATACTTCAGCTAGACTTGACTAAAGCTTTCGACCGGGTAACTAGACTTTCATCAGGCTGTTACTTATCCAGATTGGTGTTCCACTTTGTGGGTGTTAATTGGATTTTGGGGTGTTTATCTTCTGCAAATTTTGCTGTTATCGTAAATGGTTCTCCTTCCTCTTTCTTTCCCACTTCCAGGGGTATTAGACAGGGCTTTCCATTGTCCTCGTTACTCTTTATCTTGGTCATTGAAGGTTTGAGCCTACTGATCGCTGATGCCAAGCGGAATGGCAAAATCAAAGGCATTAAGATCTCAGATAATCTTTCTCTCACCCACCTTTTATTTGTAGATGACGTGATACTCTTCGGGATGGGCACTTTTGAGGACTGGATAGCATTTAAGGTCATACTTAATACTTTCTGTGAAGCCTCGGGAATGAAGATCAACATGGATAAGTCCTATTTTCTTCATCATGAGTTGGATGATGCTATGTTGAGGAGGATTTCTGATATTATGCCTTACCGTTTTGCTCACCTAAACCTGGGTTTCACTTACCTTGGTTTCTTCTTGAATCCCTCTGGCTATATGGTCAAAGACTGGCGTTGGCTTATTGCAAAATTTGACAAACGTATTAACCACTGGTCTAATAGGCTCTTGTCTTTGGGTGGTCGCTTGGTCCTTTTCTGTTCTGTTCTCTCCAGCCTTCCAGTTTATTGGTGTGCACTTTACCCTATACCATCCTCCATACTGGATAAGCTGAGAAAAATTATTTTTTCCTTTCTTTGGGGGTCTTCGATCTTAAAACAGAAATTTCACCTGGCACCTATTGGCTCGACCCATATCCCAGGGGGGATGGGGCATAAAACATCTCCCACATTTCAGCTTATCATTAAGAATGAAGAACTTCTGGTTTGCATTGTACAATCCTGGCATTTGGAATCAGCTCCTGAGGGCAAAATATATGAAGAATATGTCTCTGAAGTCTTGGTGCAGACTCAAAAAATTCAGACATTGGAATGTTTCCCATATTTGGATGGGCTTTTTAAAAACCTTGCATTGGATTGGGAATGGCTTAATATGGCAAGTTGGAAATGGTACAGAGGTAAGGGTTGGTGTAGACCCTATTGTGGGTTTAGGCTATTCCTATATACTGTCTGAAGAGCTGAGAACTTACCTAGAAGACTATGGCATTATCACTCTTGATCAGGCAAAAAATCACGCAACTGGTCTTTGGTTCTCAGCAGAGGAGTTAGATTTATGTGATGATTGGAGTTTACAGTGGAGTAATTATACCAAAGGACTAGATTTTAATCAGATCAGGTTTAATGGGGAAGCGGATAAGCTTCTGTGGTCATTTGGGAGCTATGTGGGTCCTATCAGTGCTGCTCTTGGATATGACTGTATTATACAAAACAACAATTTTGAGGAACAAAACTAGATCGTGTTCCTGCTTTGGTCTTTGAAGTTACCGCTGAAGATTATCTGTTTTACCTGGCTGTTGGTAAGGGACAGAATCCTCACCTGGGACCATCTACAATCACGTGGGTTCAATGGCCCTAGTAGATGTTCCTTTTGTGAAGGAGAATTGGAGGATTGTGGACATCTTTTCTTGAAGTGTCCTTTCACGGTGTATATATTCACCCATTTCTCGAATTGCTTGGGATTCACCTTCACTCCTCATGGCACTGTACTTTCTTACTTAGAGCACTGGTTCAACTACATTACTATATCTGCATCTTATCGTTACACCCCTGTAGTGATCTTCTGGTTCCTGTGGCTCCATCGTAATCATTGTATCTTTGAAAATGGAAAACCTTATGCCTCCCTGCTCATTTCTAGGATAGAGAGTTTTCTTGCTCTTTACCCTGTGCCTCATTTAAAAAAAAAGAGCCGGCAGATTGGTCCTAAGCCGATACATGCTTTTCCTGTTGGATTTTTTGATGGTGTAGCACAACGGAATTTGGGAGGTGCTGGGTTTGTGATCTATATCAGTGAAACCCATTATTTCTGTTTCTCTGTGGGCTGTGGCATTTGTACAAATACACATGCTGAACTGTTAGCCCTTTGGTCTATCCTCCGAGTTGGCTCTTTGATGGGTTTGCCCATTAAAATGATCTTCGGTGATTCAATGGTGGTTATCTCTTGGGTTAACAGACTGACAGCCCTTAAAATACCCACATTGAAACATTGGTGCGAAGAGATTTTTTCCACGATACAACTCGCCCCACCGGTGGCCTTCAATCATATTTTCCGGGAACACAATATGCTAGCTGATGATCTATCAAAGAAGGCTCTTAATTTGGATGTGGGTACTGGATATTTCTCGGAATATTTGGATGGGATGATCATTGGGGATGGACATTTGTCACTCTTTTTATGGCTGTTACATTTCTTCTTACAGCATCCGGTTATTAGTATGTTTTTGTGCCTGTATTGGGGGAACTTCAGCTAGTATTTCTGCTTCCTTGGATCGTATGTTTGATGGACACCATAAATTGGAACAGGATATCTGACCTGAACTTTCAGGAATGATGAAAAAGTCTGCTTATGACCAGACTTTGATTATATCCTATTTTTGATGGTTGGCTGGCTGTTTTGATGTTTTGCTATACATGCTGATCTGTACATGTTGTGATGTCCTGTATATTAGCTGTTTATACTGATCTGTTTGTATTAGCTGGATGGTTTGGGAAGGACTGACATGACTCTCATGTACTTGTTTAATATGTCTTTTGATTCATATGAATATCAAAGGCTGGTATTTTTTCCTCTAAAAAAAATGAAACCTAAATACACATTTTGATTAAAATTTAATATTTTTTTTAATATAATTGTAAATAACAATAATTAACATTATAAATTAAAATTATAAACATTTAACTTATAAACTAAAATTATAAACATTTAACTTTCTTTATTTACACTTTTTTTTTAATTTTTTTTTTATAAAAACACAACTATAATTAATTCGATTTAATAATATTGATAAAGGCTATTTAGAATGATTAGTATTGGATTCAAATTTCACGTGGACATGAATACTCAATGGTGGACAACAACAAAATGTCGTAAACTACTAAAATTCAAATAAATTATTATTTCAAATATATTTTTTAATATACATTA
>LPNX010976157.1:0-11822 GCA_001517045.1 Pseudotsuga menziesii | reverse complement strand
TGGTATTCCTTTTGACTAGTCATTGGAGTTTCAAATTTTCCAGCGGCTACTGCTAAGGAATCAGCCACCATATTGTCAACCCTGGGAACCACCTGAATTGTATACTCTGTAAAGAAGTTGCCAAGCATATCCCATACTTCATTTCTGTAATCCCTCATCCAAGGATTCTTAGTTTGATAACTCTCATTTACTTGATTTATCACCAACTCGAAGTCTCCCAAGATCTTGACCCTCTGAGCCCCCAGACCCTTCAAACCATGTAACCCTAATAACAGGGCCTCATACTCTGCTACATTGTTAGTGCACTCAAATAGTAATTTGTATGACAAAGCTTTGAAATCATGAATAGGAGAAATGATGTAGACACCATCCCCGGCACCAACCTTCGCAACAGATCCATCAAAATACATGATCCATTGGCCTTCTTTTTTCTGTTTTGCTTCCAGAGCTTGCTGTTCCAAAACTTCTTTTTCTTTATTCACCTCGTACTTATCCTGTTCTTCAGATTTCTTTTGCAATGCAGCTTCCAAATCATGTGGGGCAGCATCATTAAAGAAGATGGAAGATCCCAAATCAGTGTCAACAGCATATATATGATGAACTTCGGGCCTATCTTGACTGCTAACCACATAAGGAGTTCTCTTTTCGCTATATAGTCTTCTGCTCCCATCTAGAACTGGGATGGTAGCATATGACATGTCCATCTGCAAGCTGCCTTTCAACTTGGAAGTCCAAGATCTTGACAACAATACCCCAAATTTGGGTGGGATGTCTGCCACTACTACATCCATGACTATGGTCTTAGAAGGAAGTTTGTTCAGGGTTACCACCATGTCCTTAATTAGTCCCAAGCATTTTACCTTCTTGGAATCAAAAGAGTACAGATCTTTATAGGGCCTTGTTACCTCCAATCCTAAACTTTCTACCACTCCTTTGGGCATCAGATTATGTGACGCCCCAGAATCCAACATGGAATTGTGGACCACTTTGTCGAGCACCTTTAGACTTAAGTAGAAAGGAGGCACCTCTTCACCCTCTAAATTCTCAGCTTTTGATCCAAATGATATGGGAGGATTATCATCATTCAAATTTAAAATGTCGGCCTGCCCTTCACCTTGGTCTTTGACCATTTTTGAAATAGTATCTCTGTATTCAGTATTTCTCAACAACTCATTGAATGGAATAGAGATCTTCAATTTAGACAGCTCGTTTTGCAAGTTAAAACCAGCACTAACCTTCTCTACCTCAATCGGAGTCGCCTTTTTTATTACTTTATCCCTCTGTACATCATTCTGAACTTCTCTACTCACAAAGGGCTCTTGTTGTGTTTCTTTTCCTTTTTCTACATTTAAGGAACTAGAGGAAGGCTGATTTGGATTTGCCTTCCCTTTGTTTATGGGAACATCTCTGTTCCTTAGCTTCATTTTCCTTTGAACATCATCCATTGCATGTAAATAACCTCTCTGATATGACTCATTTTTGAATTCTTCATTTGCATCTTCCTGTGCAAACATATTATGTTCTTCTTTAGTGAGATATATCTCTGAATCTTGTTCCCCGAACAGGTGGATCTCATTTTCCGGTGGATCTTCTTCGTCGCCAACATAATTTTCAGGGAAAGGTGGGTGGATGGGCTGTTCTTCTTGGTTTCTTGGATTCCTCTGGTCTCTTTGTCTATTTTGAGGGGGAACAGGGGGATTTGGTCTTCTGAATTTTGGATTCCTAATCTGGGGATCCCCTTGCTCTCTATTGAAAGGCCTGGCATCCATGGTTAACTTATCCATCAACTTCTCCATAGTCTTCAGCATTATGTCAAACTTAACATCTGCAGCAGAAGATGAAGCAGAAGGTACATTTTCTTCTTTCCTCCTCATATACACATCTCTGTGTTTCATCTTTCCACTTGCCATCATGTTAGCCTCCACTTCTAGGGCATCAGTAAACATGGCAGCAAGGGTTGCTGATTTCCTCTCCCGCAGTGAAAAAGCAAAATCATTATCAAAAGCTCCAGCATAATGCAATTTACCAGCTGCAGGAGAAGGCTTTATATCCTCTGGAATAGAGTTATAAGCCCTCATGAATCTACTTGAGAATTCATGAACAGACTCAAAACCTCCTTTCTTGAGACCATTATACTGAGACAAAAGTTGCAGAGGATTCAGTTTATCATCCCACCTATCCAAAAATGCATTCTGAAAGGCCTGAAAATTTACAATAGACCCTTGTGGAAGGTCCTTAAACCACTTTTTCGCCTCTCCAGACAGACTTTGGGAAAATAACCTCATGGTAACATCAGGGTAGTCTACTTCCTCCAGGTCAATGAAGTCTTCAAACTTGGCAACATGCTGTTTTGCAGTTACATCACCTTCCCCATCAAACAAAGAAATTATCTGAGAATAATTTTGGGGAAGATCATGTAAAACAGCAGGAAAACGCAAGGGGGAAAACCTAGCGACCATCGGTCTGGGTGGGTTTACAGAAACTGAAGTGCTTAGAGGATGCACAGAGGCAGATGTTTTGGTTTTAGAGGTCTGTTGCAGGCCACTCCAGAAGGAGTCTAACAAATAGGATTCCCCCTTATGAGGATCAGGTTCAGGGTCTTTGAGGTTGGATTCAGATCTAGTTCTCAACAGGGCATGTGCAGTACTGACTTCCCCTTCTGTATCAGTATGAGAATCTGGCGATGATGAGGAGCCAAACAAAGGAAAATCTGCCTGCTCTCTATTCTTTCTTCTGAACAACTTTTCTGGATTCTCAAAACTTTTTAAGATTTTGGTATCAGAGTTACCTCGTGTATGTCTTCTTGAAGCCAGAATGTCGTTCTTGAATTCTGGGACAATTTCACAGTGAAGTCGCCAGGGCAAATACACAACCTTCTTCACTTTTTGAAATTCCTGTTTGCCCACAGGAAACTCCCTTAATCTTTGTCGTTCTCCCGGGGAAGATATGCACTTCGGTCCCCGGCAACGGTGCCAGTTTGTTAGCACTCAGAATGTACCCAGGTTGTAAGAGGTACACCCCGAGGTAACAGCAAAACCACTTTAGGAAGATATTGGTATTCTCTCCCAGAGAGGGATCTCTCAACATGAAATTTACAAATTGCAAGACCAAACGGTAACAATATTTAAAGGTTTATTTATTTGGTTGAAACAATCACATATCCATTGGGAAACGGAGTCATATACATATAAAAAGATTCCCAAAATGCATACACGGGATTTTTCAAAGGCAAGATAATCACATAATTGCAATCATTTCATTTGCCAGGGTGAAAATAGAAGAAATGAGGGAACAGCCCATCAATACAGAGCGTCTAAGACGAATTCCATATCAACTTTAGTAGAAAAGATCATATAATACCTGAAACGATGAATAGAGCATAAGCATATGAATTCTAAACATCAAACACTATGTTCCAAATAGGACAGAAAAAACAGAATGGACCGTTACACAGGGAAAATTACAAATCACACAGGGAAAGAAAGCACGGACTGCAATGTCAATGATACATGAATCTCTGAAAAAGAACTCTCATGCATTCATTTTGGTAAAAAATAAGACAGATATGTTCTCCACAAATTACTTCATCTGATGGGTTCCAACCCCCATCTCATAAAAGAGATACAAATTTATAGATCAAACAATAAGTCTGCCTCCAGCAGATCAATAACAGAATGACCAGCGTAAATTAGAGTTTGTAACCGAAATCCTACACCACTAGGAAGTTGTTACAATTCCATTCCTAACCGATCACAAAGTATGAATCAACTGAATAACAAACTTGGACCTAACAGCTTCCACATCTTCGCCTCAATAGCTCCACGTCTTTGCGCCATCAGCTCCATGTCTTTGCCCCATCAGCTCTTCGGTACCATGACACCTGTTCTTAGGAGGGAACGATATACTTTGTTTTCCCAAACCTCTCGACAGCTTTCCACTACTCCGAACTTGGGGTGTCGCACTCCATCATCTCTCGGATGGTCACCTCAAGCTCCATATATGTTTCATAAGATTTCTTGGGTAACCTGGCTCTGATGACGGTGAACTTCTATAAGACTTTGAAATATTCCGCTAATATGTCCACAATAGTTTGCCCTGATAGGTTTTTTTCAAAGCTATTAAATTTCGAGTGATCCATGTGATCCTGAACAAGCAGCTAATGATAATGTTCCGGTGAGCGCAATCGACCTTCTTCGTCCCAGAAAGACGGCAATCCGTCTTGGAACAACTCTCTGAACTCCTGTCTGAACTCTTTGACTTGCACAACCAACTCATCGGACTTGTCTTGGACAGTCTTCATCAACCGGTGCTTTTGGATGATCTTCTTCGCAGACAGCACTATTGAGATTCGGTCTTTTATGCCCATGTCGTGCAGATTTTGGTACGATAGTGAGTTCAGGAAATTTAATGTATTTTGGGCTGTGGAGAGGGGTCTTCTCGCCATGTGTTCATTCACGAGCTTCAGTTTTTTCTGAGCCAACTCTGTCACTGTACACAAATCATCAATAAAACTCATGTAATGTCGAAACTTACTAATCTCTATAGTAAGGGTATCCCAAATAATATGCTTCGCCCCTTGAAGGGGGACCTTCCCAATGCATTTTTCCTTTAGCTCCTCGAGCTTCTTCTGCAATTGATTCTTTTCCTGCAAGATCTATCTTTTGCTTTCACTCATTTTGATTAATTCGGCCTTTACCTTTTCATTCTCAGTCGTCAACTCTCGGATTTCCTCATCTTTTAAACTTACCTGGGACATGGACACCAACAGGTCATCAGCAGAGAAGTTATCCAGTGGTTTGTCTATTTTCATTATGGAGAGATCCTCATCAGTGGGGGTTTCACTCATCAGCTCCTCCATGATTTCCTTCTCGTAATTTTGGTCCTTTTTCAACACGGGTATTTGGGACAGCAGTTCCTCCCTTTCGACCTCCCATCTGCATTTTTCCTCTTGTAGCTCGACGGCCTTCCCTTTGTATTCCATCATTTCCTGATGGATTTTCTCCTTTTCTTCTTGCAAGGCCATCAATTCGGCCGATTGGACGTGTTCTGAACCGGGGATCTTTAGTTTCTTCTTGAGGACCTGTAGAGCATTGTCTTTCTCCTCTAACAACTTCTTGACAACCTGGGTACTGTCAGAGCTAGCGATGTCCATTTGCATTTTTCTGATTTGAACGGCATTGGCTTTGTTCTCGACCTTTTCGTGCTTCAGTTGAACTTCCAACTTGTCTACCAACACTTGCAACTTACTTATCCTCATCATGTCCTGCAACAGGTCTGAATATAGAATGTTGCTGGTTTGCTTATGCAACTGAATCTTGTCTAGAGTACTGATTTTGTCCAGATGGATTTCTATCTCAGACATTTTCTTATCATTCACAATGGCCATTTTGAAAGTATTTTTCTCAGCATCCCTAGCAGCAACTAGGGATGTTTTAGAACTGTACAGGTTCCTTACCTTAGGGATCAGATTTCTTGTTTCCTCCAGGGATTGCTTCCTCTTTTCTAGGTAGCTTGTCTTGAGCTCTTCTTTTGATTTAAACAAGGGACCGGATTCTGGGCTGGTAACGTCACCTTCTGAACCTTTAAAAGAAAACTGACTGACCTGTACGGTCTTGATGGGGACCAAGGAAACCTTTTTGGAAACACTGGGCATCTATTTGTCCACCATATCACCTCCTTCGAGCAGCTTCGCCTTCTTACGGGACGTCTCTTCCTCCACTTCCATATTCTCGGCCTCTGTCAAACTCCTCTTGACCGCAACACTAACACCCTCTCTGATTTGGATACCTGAACGAGATGCGGGATGTGTCTCTATCTCAGTTTTGGACTCGTCAGTGAACTGCAGCAAATTAGCCATTTCAGCTAACCCTTCAACAGCTTGATGCTCAAACGGTTTGTTTTTGTTTGCTTGCTTTCTCAATGATATCACCTGGTGGGGGTCATAGTTCATATTTACATCCTTTAAGAAATCCATATTCTCCATCAATCTCTCTATACATGCCGGGGCACCTTTGCCCTTAAAAATGAAAGGGCCAACTTTAAATGGAAATTTAATATTCAAAGATTTTCTGAAAGCACCGAAATGCTCCTCCTCTAATAACAACCTTTGCCTCATAAACTCTAGAGCAAAAATCCTTGCAGTCAAAAAGGAAGGCAACCTATAAGGCTGACCTGTAAAGCCATACACTCTCAAAATAGTATAATCTCTATACAGAAACCAGTCTCCCACCCACCCCTCAGGTGAAGACTGCATCGAACATTTCATTTCATCAAGGACTCAAGGCAATTCTTGATCAAACAGCATCCTATATATTTCGGACATGATCGAATTGGCAAATTCGATCAGGTTGATTTGCTTTGGAAAATCAGAAGAGGATAGAGTACTTATGAACTTCAATTCTGTAACATTAGAACATAATAACATGTTAAGCAAGTGTGTTTGAAACCTAAAAAAGTGGACCTTGGGAAATTCAGTCAACTAGAGGTGGATCGCTTCGGCCAGATATTCGTCTAAATTAAGCACAGGAACTGACTGGGACTCGGGACTTAAAGAATTTACTTTTAGCAGGAAACCAAGGATAACATCACCTATATGACAATTGTCATCTAGACCTAACACTTGACAAACCAAAGACATTACCCACTGCACTTCAGTTCTAAAAATGTGCAAGGGGTAGGGCAAGGTAAGGCCTTCAAGGGACTGACCTTCCTTTAGGATACTTGACAGGAATCGAGAGCAAGCGTCATCGTTGCAACTTTTTAAAAACTCGGCAAGGACAGACTCATTTACAGACTCACAGTTCACAGGATAACTTTCGAGCAAACTAAGATTTTCCCTAATGGCCGAAGCATCAATTTTACATAGTATCTTCGACGCGGACCGACTCACAATGACTCTCTGAGAGGGAGAATAATTTACTGCGCACCATTCGGCAAATTCAGGGAAGTAGAGGGTTTTCTCCAGGGAAAAAAAGTACAAAAAAGACTTGCATACATTCAGAACATCATTCCCTTGCGAGAAACAAGACCACAGCCTCTCTTTGCTTCCTGACACACTTGCTGTAGACAAGAAAGGATCGCAGACACCCCTGTGTCTATCTACC
This sequence comes from Pseudotsuga menziesii, assembly GCA_001517045.1. Taxonomy (NCBI): domain Eukaryota; kingdom Viridiplantae; phylum Streptophyta; class Pinopsida; order Pinales; family Pinaceae; genus Pseudotsuga; species Pseudotsuga menziesii. Next base: position 4,719 of record LPNX010976157.1, on the reverse strand, counting down.
AAGAATTCTTCTCTTTCATCCGGGACCCGACCAGACACAGAGGCTTCACCTTGTTGATCCATTTCTTAATTTATAATGATAATTGAGCGAAGGAATTACAGGATTAAGGTCCTACCTGGCTCACTGTGGAGGCGTGTGTTCGGAATGCGCCTGGTGCTAACAACTAGAAGCGCCCAAATCGACAGGTCCTTTTCGCCGAGTCCCAAGCAATAAAATAATCACTGGAGAGGTCAATTTTGCCTTTATAGGACACCCCGATTAGACACGTGGGAAGCATTTGTTTCTGCAACCGCTACTTATTTCTAACAGCTGTGCATCTTTCTCCTCCGGGTTCATTTCCGACCGTTGATCTCTTCTGTGCAAATTCCTGGCCTTCGGATCGTACACCACGTGTGCTTTTCCTCCGGACATCTTGGCACTAAGCACCATGTAAGTCTCCATTCCGGGGTCGCTCGTGACCATCGATGTGACGTACTTCCACCCCTCACCGTTGGATCAAATGCCACGTCTCACATTCCACTGAGCCGTCTGACTTTATCTACCATGCAACTCTGGGTCTCGAAAACATCTACAGCCGTCGATCTGATCTTCCTTTACAGGCGGGCCATTGGATCATGTGGCGCCCATCCAATTCCACTGGGCTCCTTCGCTTTATCTGTCGAGCAACTTTAATCAGCGGAATTGCTCCCAGCCGTTGATGTGATATCCCTTCAGCTACGCACCGTTGGATCTTCAGTCACGTACCCAATTCCGCTGGGCACTCCGGGATTATCCGCCATGCTAGTTCGACCTCCGGGATCATTGTTATCCGTTGATCTATTACCCTCTGATCTCCAACCGTTGGATCGGGTAGCATATAATGAGTTCCACTGGGTGGCTCAAAGGTTATCCCGCGTGCATGTTCATCTCCCGGAAACCAAAATAGCCGTTGATCCACGCTGTCCTTAATCCTCAGCCATCGGATTTACCTCCATGCATCCCTTCCGCTGGAATCTCTGGTGTTTATCTTCCGTGCAGGTTCCGGCTGCGAAATCAATCCCAACCGCCGATGTGATCCGATTCCGTCCCTCCACGGTCGGATCGAGAGGAATATATGTGATTCCGCCAACTCCCATTTCTTTAACTAACTTGCACTTTCTCCCGGCGGATTGGTTATGAACCGCAGATCATCCCCGAATCAATTTGTAACCCTTGATTTGTGCAGGCGGCTAAAGGCCCGAACTTCTGCTATCTTCCTCGCATGTTTTGAAAGGTGGAGGGAGTATTAGCCATGGATTGGCTCCTTCTTTCGATCATAGCCTAGGATTTTTGTTAACTTGGCTGCTCTTTTATACCATCACGTCACCTTTGTATCATATCTTTAAACTAAAGTATTTAAACAGCACAATCTTATCCCCTCCCATGATCTTATATTGCTTTTGTTCAATACAGGTGCTAACAGGGGACTTGGGACTTTCTTACAATAATCCGAATATAAAAGTAAATAAAAATACAGAGAATGGAGAACGAGCTAGAAACAAAGCATGCAATGCTACAACTTCAAAACTATAACAAATATATCATAAAAGCTTAAGGAATTGTTAACATTGGTTTAACAATGCAGGAATTAATGAAACTAAAAAATAATGTAAACAAACTATTATCTACGCTGCGTCAATTGCTGGGCCTAAATGTCACTCTACAAGCTGTTCTAACCTCTGAAGCTCTGTCAGCTTGTCAGGACAAGAGTAAGCATTCAATTCTGTTTGGCTCGACTATTGCAGCAGAGATAGTTTTGAGATATAAACAACAAATACCTTACACAGTTTACCCGATTCCGAGGTCCCAATTCTAAGCTGGATAGTTGTTGTGTATGCTTTCATTGTTCGCTATGCTGGAATGAAATAAATATTGCATGTGATGGTGTAATCTAGTTACTTTGCATTTGCTTCACCAGGTTGTGTTTTTTGAATTATATGTTAAATATCATCTCTAGGCTAGCTATGTGATGGTGTAATCTAGTTACTTTGCATTTGCTTCACCAGGTTGTGTTTTTTGAATTATATGTTAAATATCATCTCTAGGCTAGCTATTTTATACAGAGATGTTTTGGATCTTTTTTTTTTCAGTGTAATTATAGTTGATAGTAAATATTTTTTTATGAAAAAACTTAACTTAGTTTGCATTTATTTTAGTAGATGAGGAACTTTTACATTACACCATGATCCATAGGTGCAAAAGTATCATTTATTCAAAGCATTCAGACAAGTCCTATGGGTATGCATCTTTGTACAAAGTTGTATAGTGTTTAGCTTTCATTATTGGCTAGACTGTTTTACATGTGCTAGATATAATGAAGGGTTCTGATGATGAGATTGTTCACTTAGAGAAAAAATGAAAAAGGGAACTAGAAAATACATACTCAGTGGTCAACATTGACAATGTATTGCAAATGCATGGCTTGTTTCATTTACAAAATTTTGCATATGCTATTAGTGATTGCTTATTCAATGCATTGCAAGTGCTATTGGATTTTAGATACACAGCAACAGAAATTAGAGAGGGTATTATAGAACAATTTAGAGCTTGTTTGGAAAAACAGGACGAGGAAGCAATCAGATCTTATGAACTTGAAATGAACAGTAATTCGTTGATAGAAATGCACAATGTTAATGACCTAGAAATCCATTTGGATAAAATGTGCAAATCAGCACTAATTGACATATTGCCAGAGGATAGAGGGTTATGGGGAGACATTTTCTGTGTACACTGGGCATCAAATTGGTTGAGAAGATCGATAAGAATTTGGTCAAAAAGTCAAGGTAAGAGCTATTTGCACTTCAACTCAACCAATTTTTTGAATTTTTTACAAAACTTTTCTTAAGAGGTGGGTATCATGCAGCTTTGTTACTAACTTGACATAGAAATATAAGCAACATAGTTACAACAAGTAATAAATAACACATCAACATCAAAGCAACAAGTAATTTCACATATAAAAATAAGCAACATAGCAACTAATAACGTCACATCAAAAAATAAGCAACATAGCAACAAGTAATACATCGCTGCAAGTTTTTAATGTTTCATAATTACTTCAACTTTCAACTTATATACATTATGGCATTAAAATATTTCTAAACGGCAGGTATAAGTAGCCTTGCTGCTATTTCACTTGTTATTATTAAATTTTTTTGTTCTTCTATGTCATATTAATTACTTTGGCCTATATATGATGGTAACTTTGGTTATGCCAAATTTTATGTTTAATATTCTATCTTGAGAAGTTTAACCATACTTGGTTTGATTTTTCCAAATTCAATGATATTACATAGGTATATTGTAAGAGGAGATGTCGGTGCCAAGTATCAATATTTTTTTATATATTGCACTAACACGAGACAAGTGTAATGTAATGGATTTTATGGAATTAATTCTAAATTCAAAATAAACAATTATAATAACAAGAATATAAAAATAAGAATTATAGTTTATGCATGAATACCTAGTAGTTTGTAATAGGGTGTGTGCACAAAGTTGAGGGTCTCTTTTGGCGTGTTAGATCTAATAGAAAACTGAAAAAATAGACATCCATTAACTTGCATGGATATTTTGAGACACTTACACAATGAATCTTGCAATGAGTAAAAAACACAAAATTTAGGAAACTGAATGAACTTTCCAAATATATAATTTTTTTCTATTGAGAATGTTGTTAACTATCTAAAGTTAGATATTTTTAACGGACACTTTTTAGTTTTGGGACAAATTATAAGGTATATGTTTTTGTGCATGCAGCGTCTTAGTGACTAAATGATGGAATAAACTTATGGAAACTAGTATACATATAGAGAACATATAGTACTAGTGCATGACTATTTTTCCAATAGTAAAAATAATTTTTTAAATTTTTTTTAATTATCTAAGAGATCAAACCTTGAAAACGGTACGTACTACTTTTCCAATAATACAAATAATTTTTTTAATTTTTTTTAATTATCTAAGAGATCGAACCTTGAAAACGGTACGTAAATTGTGGGTGCAGCCTTTGAATGTTTTAATGCAATTATTTGGAAATGGTTTTTTTATAGCATATAGAGGTCGATGTTTTTTAGTGCACGATACAATGTTTTTTAAAATGGTTGAGAAATGAAAGATATATGGACAAAACACTAATAGTGTGTTTTTTGAGTTGAGGAGTGATGACAGAAGATAAATAAGAAAAAAATAGAAAAAATTATGTATTCTTGTTAAAATTTACATGTTTGGAATCTGAAAAAAAAAACATACATGTTTCTAAAATCTCATAAAAAATGGAGGTGTGCAGCATAATAAGACAAACGGCTAAACACAAGCATATTGAAAATTTGGATATAATGTTGAATTAGTCATGGTTTATCATACTTCAAGGCATATGCATGTTGAATCAGAAGCAAAGTTCGAAGAAGACACATAGGCATAAGAACGCCATGCAAGCACAGGCAGAGACTCAGCCTTATCATTTGGAGGGAATAAATTTTTGAATTTAACCAAATCACGTGCCCATTTTAATGAACAATAATGCGTGTGAGTTAACAAAAAATGGAAGCGCGATTTTATGAATCACAACGCGCGCATGTTATAAACTACTACAATGAATTTGGTTTTGTAAGTTATATCAATACTAAAATTATTTAATGTCCACCCCCCCGCTCCCCTCTTCCCCCTAACTCATACTAACCCCCTTTCCTCATGTCCCTG